>VZTZ01042091.1:90246-122147 GCA_013400955.1 Drymodes brunneopygia
CTGCGCCGCCCGCGGAGGCTCCGCTCAGCGCCGCTCCGCTTCCTCCTCTGCCCCCCACCTGGGGACCATCCCGCTGCCTAATCCGGCAAGGAGAGGAAGCGCAAGAGCCTGCCCCCCGCCCCCCAATCTCTTCCGCACTGTTACTCTTTCATATACACTTTTTTTTTTTTTTTNGAGAGAGGTTGTGGCGCACGGAGTTCTTCCAGCCCTGATAGGAGCCGCGAAAGAAGGGGAAGCGGGCCTGCAGGAACTGGTAGATCTCGCTGAGGGTNAAGGCGCAGCGCGACCGCGTATCAGTTCCTTCAATCTTGCTATTATTTTTTTCCCTTTCCCCGCAGAGCCCCCTAAATCCGGCCGAGAAATCAACAGAGATAGAGAGAGGGAGAGGGGGAACGACAGGGGGAAGAAAGAGACCACCCCTTTTCCAGCTGGCCTCTGTCCACCCGTCATCTGGGCAAGAGGCGCTGCTGCTTCTGCTGCTCCTGCTGCTGCTGCTGCTGCCGCTGCTGCTGCGGCACCATCCCCAGCTCGCTCGCGCGGCCGGCCTCGCACCGGTCCCGCTTACCGCCTTACCGGGGCTCCCTCGGCCCCGCAGGCACCCTTTGCCCTCTGCTCCCGACACGGCCCCGGGGCGAGGTGAGCGGCTGCCAGTCCTGAGCTCCACCGGTGCGCCCCGGGGGCTGGGTGCAGCCGGGTGCGGGCGTAGATGCGTGTGAGCGGGTCGTCCACCCTGCGGAGCCCGAGGCAGCAGTGTTTACCGCTCCTCAAGACTGCAAGACATCTGCTTTTTAAGACTTTTCGCTACCCCTTGCCACCTCCCATGGCCCTATAAAATGTCATTCATTTTATAGAGCAGCAGGGGTAGAGTCCGAGGAGCAGGGATGTGCCCTCCCTCCACGCACCGGGAACGTTCCCCCGGTGCAACGGGTGGGTCACGCGTGCTGGCAAACGGAGGAAACGGGGCGCCGGAGGGGGCAGGGAGGAGAGGGGCTGGCGGAGGCACGGGCCTGCTCACGAATGATGGAGGCTGGCTCCAGAATCAAACTGGAGACGCAAGGAGGACGGCGGCAGGACAAGAGGCAGAGCAGACAGGGATGCTGGAGCAAAGGAAAGGGGTGGGAAGGACGCGGGCAGAGCGAGACGCCGTGTCAGTGTGCCTGCGGTGCTCTGTGTGTGTCTGTGTGTCCGTCTGTCTCCAGTGCAGCTCCGTGCTGAGAGCTCGCTGGTGGGTACGGGCAGGGAGGGGGTGGGGCTGGTCCCAGACAGTGACCTGCAGTTGAGTGGAAGCAGGCTTTTTCCATCAAACTCTGCCTGGATACCACACACAGAGCCCAAGTGTCAGTTTACTGCCCTGAGCCCGGCTCCTTTTCCCTAAGCTCCACAGTAATTAGACAAAGAAAACCTAAATTAACTGAACAGGCGTCGACAGCTTCCTCCAGATCACCACTGCTACATACATGGGAATGTGTCCGAAAATGGCTTGATTGTATCTGAGGATAAACTAAGAAAAACACTACCAAGCCCGCCAATGTTTACAGCACATTTTTAATAGAAAAAAAAAATAGCTCGGTCCATAGACCATGTTTACCTTTCCTGAGGCATCGATTTAAATTGTCCCCATAACATAAAAAAAAAAGAAAAAGAAAATAAGAAAGATAATTTAATTCTGTCTGTCTGTCTGTCTATCTATCTATCTATCTATCTATCTATCTTCTTGTCTTTTTTTTCCTGTTCTTTCCTGGAAAGGCGGGAAGGCCGATGTGCGATTCCTGATCTCGTTGCAACGACCTATTCTGCCTTTTTTTTTTTTTTNCTTTTTTTTTTTTTTTTTAATATCCGTGGTTTAATATATAAACATCTTTCCTTGCTCTAGATCGGCGGGCGAGGGTGCTTTTTCACCTTCCTCGGCGGGATGTCTGTCTAAATGTCATCTTCGGATGACGCGACCAAGTAATCTCTGAGATCTTCAGGACACCACAGGAATTAAAAGCTAGTGGGAGGATCGTTGCCTGTAAATCACTCTAACCTGCCTCCGATTCAGACAGCTCGTTTTGATCATTACTTTTAGTCGAGCGGGAAACATCGTTTGCTCCCAACACAAGAGATGTCACGATGTATCGGGGTGTCATCGGTTTCTCGGCGGTGCGAGACAGGACAGACAGTGAAGCAGAGCCGGGAAAGGCAGCCCTGTGGCACAGCCGCGTGCTGCTTCCATTCTGACTGGACACAGTCCTGATACGAGAATCGGGGCTAACACATTCCGTCTTCTACCTGTTAGCAACGTCCTCTTCTTCTCAGCAGATGCTTGTTTGAAACACAGCATTTAAAAGTCTCCAAGACGTGATCTTGATACTTTAAAAGATGATTTAAATTGCCTATGATTAAACAGAAGTGCATTTGCTGTTTTGTGGAGATGTTTATTTTGGTTGGTGTATCCATTTCTGAGCTGATCCTAGTTTCGGAGCACAACTGGTTTGTTTTACCAAAGTATACGGAAATTAAACTTTTTGGCAGATTTGGTTACTCAGATGTTGTTGTATAATCATAGTTTTTATTCTAGGAAATCTCTTCATTATTGCGGTTTCAGTTTCATGTTCATAACACAGTCCCCTCTGCTTCGTGAGCTAAATGAAGTAAGTTAGACTAAACCAGTTAAGAAAATGGGAGACAAATATGAAAGATAAATGTTTACAGTTATCTTGGAGTCCTCCCCCCCCTTTTTTTTTGTTCTTTTTCTGTTCTTTTCCTCCCTTTTTTAACTGCGTGCTTCAGGCTCTTTCCTCTCCTCTGAGGTTCTGCAGATGAGAAGCGTTTTTTCAATTAAAGCCGAGACTGAAACTTAAACAAATCCATCCAGTATTGTAAAAGTGCGTTTCCTTAAGCCCTGGAGGATTTTCCTCCAACTGTCAGTTTCAGGGTGCCTGGATTTAGATCTCGATCTCCAGCGGCTGACAGAGATCCCTTTCCGCATGAAGGGCATGCGGGCATTTTAACGAGCTGGAAGGAGCCCTGCGGCCGCAGTGGAACGCCCAATACCCGGCCCCGGCGGCCCGGGGAGACCACCTGGAGGGTGTGGAGGGGGGCAATCCCACCGCGGCGGAGCGAGCAGAAAGGCCGGGATGGGAAGGGACTCTCAGCGGTCTTGTCCCGTCCTTTGTGCTGCTCCCGGGACCTCTTGACATCTCGGGACCTCTGGCAGTAGCCGTGCGATCCCTATGTTTGTTTAGAGAGGTTTTTCCGCTTTTTTTTTTTACGCCCCCCCTTCCTTTTTTTTTCCTTTGCATACGCAATGGACAGCAATCTTGACTCTTTTTATAGAAGTCTCCCTGAAGGCTACCATCGGACCCTTCTTCCCAGCTTCTGTTGAAGAGTCGGTCTCTCCCTCCTTTCCCGAAGCAGAGGAAAAGGGGACATGATCACGACAATCCGAGGGGTTGCGACACCTCCCATCTCAAGGGTAGGCAAGGATATTCAGCACTGCCTTTTCCAGTGTGGGAAAAAACACCCAAACACCAGCCCGACTCCAAAAGCATCACCAGACAAGCTCCTTGCACAGAGCGGGCACCTCTCGTAGCATTTACGTTACACCTGGGGTATCGCCACGTGGGTTTGGTTGGCTTTCCGTGAAGATACTTTAAGAAACTTTTCATCAGTGTCTGAATGTGGGAGAAAGCTAAGCCTGGCACTGGGCACCTACATGATTGTGGCGATCGTAAAATCGTAGGGCCGCACTTTTCCCTTTCCTCCCTGCTACACAACTCTCAGGGCCTGGGCAGCTTTGTTCAGTGCCCGAAGACTGAGAGAAAGCCCAGGCGGGAAACAAAGTTTGGGCGAGAAGCCAGACGAAGAGCAGAATCTATTTGCCTTTAGGGAAGTGTGTTCCAGGAGAAAATCGACCTCAGCAGGTGGGAGAAGAATCTCTACCCATCTCTCCCACGCTGGACCCGCAGGACCCTGGCTCCTGGGGGCGTCCCGCAGGGAGCCGGGACTCCGCGGGCCTCAAGGGCCGGAGGACCCCGCGGAGGGGAAGTGCGAGCATTGAACCCCGGGGACGAGAAATATCCGCCCCCCGCCGCCCATCCCATCCTCCCCCTCCGGACAGGTCCTGCTTTCGCAGGCGTTCGCTCTCTTCAGAGGGCTGAAAAAGAGTTTCTCAGAGTTTAGACTTTCCGGGGGACACATACGCCTAAGATTCTGTTGCATTGTTGACCCCGCAGCCCCCCTCCTCCAAGACTGCCTGCATCCCCTGCATCCCACCGCAGCCTCATTACTGACCGGGAGCTATGGCAGACTCACACCCTGCAAGTCTGAGGTGCCCGCGCTCCGTCTGAGCTCCCTAAACCCAGGGTTCAGCCAAGTGGAATTCCCCAAATTGCAGGGCTATGTCGGGGGTACCGCCGGTGGTCTGTTGGGCCCCAGCGGGCAGCCTTTCCCGCACGCCCTTCTGTGCTTTCCCCGCGGTCCAGGGGTGGTGGGACACTGGAGAAAGGGGGTTCTCCAGACGAGGGGTAAAGCAGGGGCTCCGACCGATGGAGGGGACCTGGACGTCCTGCAAATAGTGTTTCAACAGCCGTCAGGAGCTGCGCGGACATCGCGGCGAATAAACCTGCACAGAGACACGCTCTTCGTGTAGGAACAGCGCTGGTTTTGTGTCAGCCCCGGAGTGCTTCCACCAAGTGTTTTTGTGCGTAAACTTTGCGTTTCCTATACCAGATGACAATATTAAAGATTTTATCCCCTCCCATCTCTGCACAGCTCGAACTGAACTTCCCGGAGCATCAAAATAAACCCCCTACAGCGGTCAGGATATAGGTCACCTCTCTAAAAGGAAACACAACCCTTCCAAAAATATAAAACATCTTTGACGTAGAAAAAAAAAATACTCTTTTGTCTCCGAGCATCCTCTGTCGATGTAAATAAAACGTGACAGGCGCGGGGTAAAATAAGAAGCGGGATGTTTCGAGATCACAGGAGAGGCGAGGTCCCGGCGCAGTGCGGGCACCCGGGCGGCTGCAGCAGCGCTGGCGGCTCCGGGCAGGTGGAGGCTGTGCAGCGCTCCCGGGAAGGAGGCAGGCTGAGGGCTCGGGCAGACCTCCGAGGGAAGGTTGCAAAAGACACGGGCATGGGATCCGATACCCTCCATCCCTTCACATCCTGGTCGGTTCTCAGTGGGAAAGGTCGCGCAAGTGCGGGCAGAGCCAGTGCAAAGAATGTTAGCGGCAGCCCTTGTAGGGATTCATCGTGTCTCTGCAAGGCTGCAGGAAAAGCCCCCCCCGTCTCCCGATCCTGCTCTGCATACCCCGTTGACAGCCGCGAATAAGGGCAAACACGCTTTGGCCCGAGATCTGAACACACGGCACCTTTTTGACTGGCTTCTCCCCCGCCCAAGTTTACATTCCGATCAAATGAGATTTCTGACTTTACACATTGTCAATAATTTTCATACATGCGCCGACCTTAATTACTTTCCAAACCGTTTGCAGCAGACAAATAGTTTCAGTGGGGCGAGGGAGCCAGCGGTGCCCCCGGCCCTGGCGGAGGGCTGAGCTTTTCACCCCGCTCCCCGCCGCCCCCCCAGGAACTCCCCCCTCACGCCGAGCCCTGCGGCCGTCGCCGCCCCCGGCGGGCCGGCATCCTCTTCCCGCAG
Organism: Drymodes brunneopygia; assembly: GCA_013400955.1. Classification (NCBI taxonomy): domain Eukaryota; kingdom Metazoa; phylum Chordata; class Aves; order Passeriformes; family Petroicidae; genus Drymodes; species Drymodes brunneopygia. The sequence goes on from VZTZ01042091.1 coordinate 95,894, forward strand.
AAACCCGCGTGAAAAGCTCCGCGGGACGCCCCCGGCGCCAGACAGCGGGGTTCGTGAGGTGGGCAACGAGGGGGGAGCCCTCGGGGGCAGACTGGGACGGCAGGCGTGTCGGTAGCATCGGAGAGTGTGCGAGGGTGTTTTAATTTCGGAGGAAGAAGGACTCGGAGCGATGCGCGCAGCCTCCAGCGCGGCCCCGGAGGGCGACTCTGCGAGCCCCTCGCCCGCATCGCGGCGGTGCCCGCAGCCCCGGCCCCGCTGCCGGGGAAGACACTAATCAGGAGCAGGTTTCCCCGCTCTCTCCTTTCCTCCTCGCCGCCTCCCCCTCCGTACCCCCCTCTCCTTTCGTGAGAGGTTTGCATTAATTTTTAAGTAAAGCCCATAAAACATAACGACCCACTCAAAGGTAGGGCAGAGTTACTGAGTGCCGGATTATTGCATGATTTACGAACATAGTTTGGAAAAAAGTAATAATCCAAGGTCGCACCTCAGGAGCGAGCCTGCCAGGGCCGGGCACGGCCCGCCGTCCCGCTACCTCCCGCCTCGGCGACCCTCAGTAGGGCCGGTTCGAGGTGCAGGAGCAGGAAACCGTAAAACCAATTTTAAATTTTAATTTTTTTTTTTTTACAGGATGCATCTGCCCGCCTCTCCCCCCCTCCATACACACCTTTTTACACCGATACGTCCAAAGCCCTGTGTCTGCTACGATCTCCCACCAGATCAAAGGGGAAGGGGGGAGCAACTGTGCCTTCGGGGTCCGTGTCCCCCCCACTCCCATCACCCCTTCTCGCTTTCCCTCCTCCATCCGGGAGGCTTTTATTGATGAGCTGCCTACTAGCCCCCGCACGAAATGTCCCTGAAGGGTTTAGACAATTCATCAGCCATCACTTTCGGTATCTGCTTCCTCCCTTTCAAATACAATCCTCGCACACCACGCTGGGAGGGGAGCAGACTTGAGACCAGAACAGCTACATAATCAACGTCAAAATGATACCACTGACCTTTCAGAATCACGGAGTCCCCGCCAAAAAAACCCTCCTCATGATTTATTTTTCCTTTTTAAATTTTTTTTTTAAACTTTCACTGCCACACCATTTACACCATTATTGCTTGCTTTCCCAAATTCATTAGGGCTTTGCAGCTTGGCAGATCCAGATCCTCCACCGCAGTAGAGGTGTAAAAAAAGGAAAATACAAAGCGAGGTTTTAAAACTATGTCCTTCAAGCTGTCCACCTTCTCCCCGCAGTGTGTCCAGGCGAGGAGGCGGGGACCGGGGGACCACCGGGACGCCCGATCTGCCCCGGGAGGGGATCCCCGGCCCCGCGGTGGCGGCCCGGCCTCTCCGCTGGGTGGCGCTGGGATCCTGGGAATGGGGGCTCTGGCGTCCCTCACCTGCCAGGAAAGGGTCCCGGGGACCCCCGTCATCCCCAGCCCACCGCTCCCAGCCTCGCCCCTTCTGGGCGCCTTCCCACAACAGCTCCTGAGCTGCACAGTTTCAAAGATACGTCTACATAGATATTTTTCGCCCCCTATTCAGATGAATGATGCCACTGCGTGGAGACGAAGAGAGGGGACCCCTCCGATTTCAAAGGCCCCCTTGTTTGGCTCTCATGTCATCTCTACAGATAACGCCAGCCGTGCTTGCTTCTTGCCACGAAAATAAATTCCCAAGCTGACAGGCGGAGAGGGGCGGCCCCCACCCGGGTCCCGGTCCTCCTTGCCACCAGGCTGGGTTTAAACATCCCACAACACTCCAGAAGCGAAAACTCTCACCTCGGATTTGTCCCAGGGCAGAGTAATATCCTCTGCTTATAAAGACCTGCTATGCCTTTTAAACACGAGGCTGACATCACACATACATTATATGCTCGTCTTTATTAAAACTTTGGGACAAGTTTTTATTGTTTGGACCAAAGGGAGAGGAAGGGTGAGATTTGTTGGGAGGAATGGTGCTGGTTATGTGGACCTAAATAAACCTCTGGGTCTGGGTGGTGAGCAGGGAGCCTGGGGCTCCCTCTGCCATTGCCAAAGGGGGACCCTGGATGCCAGGCACCCCGGGCAGTGCATGGCCTGGGCACAGGCTGCTTCTTCCCCAAGGCCTCTCCAGGGCAGCCTGGCACTGACTCCGGCTGGAAGGAAAAAACGCTTGTGGCTACTTGAGTGCAAAAAGCCATTTGAATGGCACCAGAGAAGAGGTAGAAAAATGTCCAAATTGATACAGTCATGAAGGCATTTTACTATTCCTCTTCTGCAAACCCAGACAGCCTTTAAAGCTGCATGTGACATGCAAAACAATGGATCTCTTCCAGCTTTAGATTTAGTTAAATTACCTTCTCTTCCTTGTCTTCAGTCTCCAGAAAAACAAAAAGGCAAATAAAAATAGGATAAAATGGATTTGAGGGACAAATTTTCTTTACCCTTTCTTTATTTCCTTTCCCTTGTCCTCATTCTTCCTCATGAAAGGAAAGAAATGAATTGAAAATACTTTCATCTTCCCACCCTGGTTGAGGGTTGCTGATGAGGGAGCCTGCAGATGATGAAGACAGACCTCCCCAGAAGCATAGCAGGGTCTGCATCAGAAGAGAGCTGCTGTGGAGTCAGACAAGGGCAGCAAGAAGGGCACCCATAGGCATGCTGACTGAGGGAAAATGTCAGGCTGAGTGACACAAGGAGGTGGCCAGAGGTGTGGGAAGGAGGTCTGGCCAGCAGACTTCAGGATAGAGGGATAGCTCTCGTGGTCAGAACCTGACTCCTTCTCCAGCTGTCACCCCAGAAATGCAGTATCATGCACGAAAGCTGTTAGGAGAGCAAATTATTGCTCTGGGAGTTTATAGCTTTCTGGATCTCATCACAGCACTTCCCAAGCCTGGTCCAAGGAGATACATTCTATACTCACTCTGTTCAGGAGTCCTCTCCTAGTTGTATGTCCAGCCACAGGGTGATGCAGCTACGGCGTGCAGTGGGAATTGGCAGATGCTCTTTAGCACAACAAATGCACAGTGGGGGAAATTGTGTGGAGTGCCTGATTCAGCCTGCACGTGAAAACTGATCTCTCTCCTGTCTTCCCTTGTCCAGAGGCTCTGCATTGGAACAACGGCATTCATCTTCATGGGATAAAGACTTAGATTCCTGCATTCTGGGGAGATATTAACTAAAGTGTCTTATGGCTAACCATGCATCTGATTATTTCAACAGATCAGACATACTGGCTTGGAGGCTCTGAAGACATCTCAGAGAGAGCCAGAAAATAAGTGAAACAACAGCCATGAAGAGGATGAGAGGTAGAGATTCCCCCCCGGGAAGGCATATCTGCTGCTTCATGTGGTACAGAGGATAGAAAGTCCTGTATTTATTCAAATTCAGCTACTCAAATCCTGCTTAATTTTAATTAGGCTTTCCCCCCACTCTCTTCTACTACTAATTCTTCTACTCTTTCTGTTCTCATGAAAGAGACAGAAAGAAAAGAAAAAAAAAATCCCATGGGCCTTAATAGAGCAGGAGTGCATCGGTTAACAGAAAACATCATATCTTTTGCTCTCCAAATTGAATCTTATTACAAACTCACTCCAAGAAACACCAGACCCAAGAGGACATGGCCTTTCCTCCCAGCTAGAAGAATGCTAGTGAAGCAACTGATTGGGAGATGAATCTGTTGCCAAAGTTGTCCTGCCAGTAACTAATTTATTCTCCAAAGCATAACTTATTCCAGCTCTTGAAATCTGCAGTGTGGATCCAAGGGGAAATTGGCTCAGAGGAGGTAGCAGGTTCAAGTCTCTGAGCTTCACACAGAAATATGAATCTGGTGCTGAGGGTGAAGACATGCCATTTTCTTTAAAAATTTGAGCTCTTGTAGCACTCTGGCACCAGGACATCTGGGTGTAGAAATAACTAGCAGTGATATTTGTGCACACTGGGATCATATCTCAAAGGCTGTCTGTCTTTTCAGCTCACCTCTAATTTTATTTTGAAGCTATTTCTTCTCAGAGACGGGACCTAGCCCTGCAAAGTGCCACATTCCCAGCTGGATGCTAAGAGCAACAGGATTGTTATTAATTACTTAGCTCCTAAATGAAAAACCATAAAAGATTTTATATATATTGGTATAAACACATGTTTGCAAGCACACACAACCTTTGTATCTTTATATAGGCATACATACAGCATGTACCTAAAGCACTTGCATAAACTCACCTGCAAGTGCAGTCTAGACAGGCTGTGTTAAAGGAACAAGTGCCATGTACAATCATCTTTCTTTGCCTGATGTTGCCCTCAGCTGTGGCTCACTCCAATTCCAACAGAACTACTGAGTAATGTCAGGGTGACCAACACCGAGGTGAAATCTTAGCCATCCTGTTTTGAAAATGGTATTTATGCATGAGGTATTTATGCTGATATGACTGCAGTTGTCTTGGCAGACTGGATGCATTGGTGATCTCTGCTAGGGGTGAATAAGATGTGGCAGCATAAGTATTTCCCATGTAAGTGAATGGGTGGTGCCTTTGGTTTACAGGCTTGGAGGGATGTGACAGAAATTTGTCTGGTTTGTGCCTTGATCATGTTTTCCGTGCATGCTGTTGCCCTTTTGGACTTGCATGTTTTGATGGCACAGAGAAATTCTACAATCTGGAGGACTATTGTCATCTTGACATTCATTTTCTGTTGCCATCCAAGTGGATCACTAAGTACCTTGAATTGCTGACAAATTGTCTGCAGCCCCTGGGTAGATCTGGCAAAGAAGGAAGCCCAGAAGCAGCAGGAGGGAGGAGGGCTGAAAGACTGAGACACAAGTGAACTTACCAAAATGGCTGTGGAGAGCAAGGAAAGGTGTAAAAGCATATGTGACCAAAAAAGCCAATGATAAAACTAAACCTCAATTCCTAAACCAGAGCAATCTTGATGGACAGGACAATAAGACTGTTTCTTATCCCATTAGCCTTGATTTTCCACTCACTCCTGCTGCAATAAACAAGGAGTAATTCAGATAAGTTAATGAAACTGTGTTAGTGCTAGTCTGGTATACAGAGCTTATTGAAGTTGAGGGAAATTTTAGTGTGAACATGAGTAAAAGCAGGGAAAAAAAAAGCAAGCTTAAAGCCTTCTTCCATTTTACATGTTATTTATACAGCAGAATTAATCAGTAATAATATCTCAGTGATTGGAACAATGCAGGCGCATTGAAAAAAGTGGAAGTGGTGGGGTTATTTTTGGGCTCCTGCCATTGGGTGCAGTCCATTTCTGAGGCTGTGAGCTGGTTCCCCATGAAACCACCATGAGAGGGTGTTTGATTGGCCTTGCTGTCAGGAGTTGGGGTGGAGTTTGAAGTAGCTGACAAGTGCATTAGAAAAAATAAATATAACTGGAATGCTTGAGAAGTGACCTCATCCAGAACTAGAAAATAATTTGGACTGCTGCAAGAAGGAGTATTTGAAAAAAGATTATTCAGTAGGAAAATGCTCGGGTTGGCTATTAATCCCCAGTGTTGAGTATATTTTTCTATATTTCTGTAATTATATTATTGCCAGCTACTGTGGGACAATTGACAAATAACATCTGGTCACAAAGCCTGTTCAGGGTGATGGAAAAATCACTATAGCAGCAATTAAAATGCTTAGAGCCAAAGAATAAAACAGCATGCAGCAATCAAATGAAACAGAGCATACTCTACAGTCAACAGCTTTTCTCCCTCAGTTTTAAACACAGCAGTGCCAGTCCTGGTTGTAACAGACCCAGACTCACTGCTTTCTCAAGGGGTTCCTGCAGACTCTCCTGACACATTAAACTAACCAGCTTTTTGCATCAAATTCTGCTTGATCCTAGATGGGGCTTTATGCATCCACAGTTGTTCTTTTAGGAAATACAAATTTCAATTAAAGCTTTAGTCTCTTTGATCTTTTATATTTAAAAAGTCAAAAATACGCTTGTTCATTTCCGGGTTTAATTCTTTGCTGTCCCTCTCTTTTCTTGATTTGCTTCCTCTTCTTTTTAGTTTTTTTTTAAGTGTCTAAATGGGGAGTGAAAAGAGGGCAGTGAAAATTGCTTTCAGTTTGTCTTATTTCTGAACACCTTATGCATGTTCTTAATTTATAAGTTAGCAGATAACTTGTGCATAAAAAAAAAATCTCAGTTACCCCTGTACGTATACATAATTCTATACCCAACATATATGAAGAAACATGGGTGGATGTTTACAACTCAAGCCATATGATTTTTTCAGTTTACAGGAACTGTTTAAAAGATCTATTCAATAGCTGAGGTGTATACATCAGTAGAATGATTACCTTTAAACTTTTGAAACAATATTTCAGCAACAATTTCCTTGTCTACAACTTTACAAGGCTGTAAATAGCCCCTGTGTGCATAATGAATTCTGACATCATAAGCCAGGGTTCTTATACACAGCAGGTTTTTCAGAACTTTTATGAGGAAGTTACACCTTGAGGCAAAACTAAGCCCCCCAGCTTCTATTATAAATGTTACAATAAAATGTTCCTTTGAGTTTTCCTAGAGCTCAATGTTCTGTCTTTCTTCCCGTTCCAAGTCATTCTTTCTGTGCCGTGCACGGATTCAATACACGAAAAATGTGTTTTGCTGCAGACATATTGGATATTAGGTATTGTTACAAGGTGTTTTTTATGGCTAGGCTTGCAGGACCAATGTAACAAGGCGATAAAGAACCAAATCTCTTGCTCTTACAATACTGTACTGATGGCTTTTGCCATTCCTACATGATCCATGCATGGTGATTTTATTTATCCAAGAGCTGGGTGTAACAAAACTCCAATATGTCACAAGCAAGGACCAGGAGGAGAAAGTGTCAAATGATTTTTTCAAAAGGTTGAATAGAGACAGACTTGCAATGAAACTATTCCTTGTAACCTGACTGTGTTTCTCTTCACCCACTATCATGGTGAGCCCACCTAACATTGTTGTTCTAGGTCCCTTCACATTCCACCAGAAAGCTGATGCGGCTGTAAAGGTGTTTCTTTCTCCTCAGTTTTCCCACAGTAAGACCAGGCTTTAAAAACAACACCAAATCGAACTAGATAAAATACTGAGGCATGTAATCTCCCTTTGATCACTAGAACCATTCCCAGCAGCTAAAAGTAATCCTGGTTAGAGAAAATGAAGAAACATCCCCTCTGTCCTCTGCATTGTCAGGGGGAAGCCACTTCAACGTAGATTTCTGAGCAGTAGACTAGCTAAAGGGTGGGGACAGTTGAATTAGTCAAGAAAGCACTCCTAAAGATGCCAGCAGACTGCATGCCTAGGTGAAAAATGCAAATCGTAGCACATCCTCACTATGTAACATCCCTTCACAGCCCTTCCTGTACAGAAAGGATTTAGTGATGGTGTGACCAACACCTGACTGTGCACAGGAAAAAGAAACCTAGGCAAGGTGAACTGAAGGTGTTTATACAGTCAGCTGCTTACTGAATGTGTGCTTCTGTCAAATGGCCATGCAAACAACCCCCATTCCTGATTTTGACCCTAATTTCCACCTCACTTTCAGTTCTGTGTCTGTGCTTACATTTCTGGTATTTCCTGGTTTGAATTACCATATTCCACACTGAGGCTATACAGCTAAGGCAGAAGCGTTTGATTTGCACACTCCCTCTGTGCCTCAAGGTTGAAAAGCTGTGGATGATGTGGAGCTACTTTTTCTTTGGATTCCATTTCACCTTAGTCTGTGGAAAAGCAGAGTCCTCAAGTAAGAGGACCAAGGCAAGTGGAGGCAGCACCACCCAGCTAGTGCTGCTAGTGAAGAAAAATTCACTGCAGATCTCTGTCAGGAAACAGTTTTTTTAGCAAGCTGATACTCTTCTCCTTTTACAGACTCATCAAACGAACATCAAAATGATGACAGAGTTTTCCTTGGCCCATTTCCTATGGCAGCAAAGCATCTTCCCAGTGTTGCCCCTCCACCTCCCCAGCACACTGTAAGTTTCATTGTTGCTGAAGTAGGTTATCTAGAGGTCAGTAGGCTAACAGGGTGTTTGGATTTCCTAAAATTGTGCCTGTCCTTAAACGCGGCAAATCGGATTGTTTACACACCAGTCCGTGAGCCTGGACCGCTGCACACAATGCTGCTATTTCTGCTTCCCTGCTCCCTTCCCCCTCCGTGTAGGTATTTCAGCTTTCTGTGGGGGGGCTCATTAAGGTTCATAAAACACAGTAAAGAACCTGGCTGGAGACACTTGTAATTCTACAGGTCCACCATGTGGGATATGCAGTAAAAAAAATTGCATAGCTGGAAAGAGATGTCCTCAAAAAAAGACTTAATTGAAAGCAGCCCTGATGGTCAAAGTGGTATCAAGAGGAAGGAACCACCATGACACTGAGGCTTGAATTTGTTTCCTCTGACACTGATTTCCTGTATGGCTTTGAGCGGTAAGGCACTTAATTTCTTCAGAGCTCTGTTTCCTACCCATAAAACAGGGTTTAGAAGATTGTTTTCATTTTATTGTATTTTATCTTACCTATTTGGACTTCAGCACAGAACTTGTCTCTAGCTAGCTAACAGTATCCATGTGGATGGCTCTTTAAGGCGCCAGCATTACACTGTCAAAAGACAGGCAATATCTCTGTTCTCTTCTGCTATTTTGGGGTTCAAGAAGGTTTTGTTATGAAGTGCAGGAGTGAGTGTTACATTCTGCTCTTCTTCCTAGACCAGCAAAAAAGCCATTTGCAAGAGCTCACTTTAATTATTGAGGGCCCTTTTGGGAATTTATTAAGAACTACTTTACCTATTTACCCCAGTGTACCTCCACTGAGAGAATGTCACCCTCATCACAGGTATTTTACCTTCTGTTTTTTCTCAATAAAAACGTACCCATAAAAGAGAGACCCAATTCGTATTCTAAACTGGAAACTTTCCATTAATATCAACAGCTTTGGACTGAGTATGAGACATGAAGAAGAACCTCCATCAGTAATTTTTTACTTCTAAAGTAGTAATAACCATAAAAAAGTCCTAGTTCTAGTTGAAGGGAGTGACATTTCTATGGCTTTTTGTTCTTCTTAAACACAGTATTCAAACTCAATCTTAACTTTGGCTGTTGTTCACTGAAAATACAGCATAACATGAACACTTAATACTCCTACTAAGTTTTCTTGCCCATTTGTGTCATGTGGATAAAGTTAGAAATCACACATTACTTTGCTTACAGATTGACACTCAAACATTATATGTTAGAAAGGCCTTAGGTGCATAGTGAAATTTTGGGCCAGAAGAGGACAGTTTTGGTGAAGCTAAAAAAATCACATGGATTTTCAAAACTTCTACATCTGCCTCAAGTGTACAGAAAGTTAAGGAACTCTTAATGGAATATTAAAACATATATAATAAACTGAACTTATGAGGTTCACACTGTTCTGCCTTTTTTTTTTGTGTCATGGCTTCATATTCTTTCCCTCCCTCTGTGCGTGCCTGACACTCATCCTGGAAACCACCACTGGGGTGAGCAGCAAGTAGTGCAAGGGGTCCACCTACATGTAGAAAAAGTAGACCAAGTGACAAAGTAGAAGCCATTCCAATAACTAATGCCCACCACATCACTTTCTACTGTGCCTGTGCCAGACAGCTGCAGGAAAGACACCATGGCATTAGGAACTACACTGGGGACAATGGGCCTAACATCCACCCCAAATCCATGCTTGAAAAAACATGAGAAACCACTTGAAGGATGATGACCACCACCTGCCTGCTGTTCTGAGGGAATGTAAGGCTAGGCTGAGTGCACACAAATGTTCTGAGCCTGAGCAGCACAGGTTTTTCAATATACTGCTGATTTAGGCAACCATAAAAACAAGGGTGGCCCACACACTGGGCCAGTGGCCATAACTGGATGTTTTCAGTGGTTTGGAAGTAGGGAAGTTGCTGCAGCACTTGCTGTGTGACTTTTTTAGAACAACTAAATGTTTGATGTGTAGCTGCAGTGTGAGTAGTTCCAATCCCCTTTGGGTAACCTGGGAGAGACAGAAGAAAAGGAGTTGTCATCTTTAGCAGAAAATAATCCAAGGTATGCTTAAACCTTATTGTTGTTTGGGTTTCGTAACACATGGGTTAATTCTTGGTATCTTTGAAGTTAGGGTTGTCTGATTCTTTATTGATATGCTGTTAATTAAAAGCAATAGAGGCAGAGGGTGGGGTTAAGACAAGTTGTGATTTTGTATGCAAGCCTGTGAATGACCTTTTCTGGAAGAAAAGGCAGAAGGTGCCATGACTGCACTGTCTAAAATATTGAGGGATGAGAGGTTGTTGATGATTAGTGGCACCCTCCAGAAGGGGACTGAAACGGTCCTCAGATTGCTTCCCCTGTTCTGTGCAGTATAAAGTGCTTAAGTTGGAGACACCATGGGAACATGAATTGTGATAGTGTTTCTCTGACTGCTTTTTCTTAAGTCAATGCAGAGGAACAGCAGCAAATGGGAAGTAAGTTTGGGGCTTGGGGGAGTCACAGCTCCTGTCCTTGTAAGTAGAGAGTCAGGTAGGAACAGGTAGGTGCCAGAGCTAAGCAAAGGGACCAGATAGAGTTGCTTGGTGTCTGCTGGTCATGAAATTTGCGTGCTCTGGGAAAGAAGAAATAAAATATGATGTCCAGTTAGTTTAGCAGGAAGAAAGCATTTCTAAATAGAAGGCAGAACTAGGCTTGAAAAGATTTTTGGTAAGGGTCCACAAATAAATGTGTGCCCTGAAACCTGTTGGAGGTAGAATGGGAAGCCTTATAACAGCCATCACAGAAACAGGACTGAGAGTAATAGGGTAATGAAGGGAGCACTTGGGATCTCTCTACACTAATGTTAAGGGTATGGCACCTAAAAAAAGTATCCAAAGCCTTAGAACACTGCCACAGATAAGCTATAAGAGGTATTGCAGAAATGTGACACATGGATTCTATGACTGCTATATCTGAATAAATTATCATGGAAGGGAGACAGGGAAACAAGAGAATGGTTGCAGTACGTGCCAAGAATTTTAGACTTTCTACAGAGAAGAGGTGAGTACCTAGTTTACTGGATGCTTCTGGGAAATAAAAGTAAAGATCCATAAGCCTTCTGAGGTCACAAAACTGAATGGAGGCATTACAGCAGAATCTGCTTTTGAGTAACTATTAGAAGGCTTTCAAAGGCAGGTCATGGAGGAGTTTTTAATAACAAATATTACAGGACAAAATGAATCAAAATTTTGGAGTGTGTTGAGAAGATTTAACTTAGGAATGTGGAGAAAGCAGTAAAACAAGATGCTATTTCTGGCTCTTATTTGAAAAAGCTGACAAAGGATCTGAAGCTCAGAGGTAATTTAAGTCATGAGAAACACCTGAAATAGCTTGAAAATGGTGGTGGTAAAGTACCTGAGCTCCGAGGAGAGGAATATGTTAAAGCAATGAAAGGGGACAATAGACTTAAAAAAAGCTGCCCTCATCAGGCTGCTTAGTGAGACTTTAACAAGGTATCTGGCTGCAAATCAGAGAAGGTAATGAGTGTTGGCTGATTTGGTCCCCGCTTGTGTGTTCCTTTCGGTCCTATGTCTCTGTTTCTCTCTTATACTCCCAGTTCTGTGTAAAATTTATTGTTCATCATCTTGAGGTATTTAGAGTTTTCCATATGCATAAACATTCAAGGTCAAGTAAAGAGTTCTACAATAACCTCCATCAAGTCCTTCAGTTATTGAGAAGGGGGGGAGGGGGGAAGGAAAGGTAAATTATGATTTCCTTCTAGTTATGAACACAGCCTGAATAATTTATTTTGGTCTACTTAATACACAGCCTGTTGAAGTGACTTCAGAAGAACCTCTAGTCTGTCACCACCAGTGTGCTGACCCCTGGGAGTGGAGAACAGAGGAGTATCCAGGTGTGTCCTGGTGTTATCTTAAAAGACACCTGCAGGTTGCAGTGTTGCCTTGATTATCTGCACACCTCCACAAAGGCTCTGCTTCGTTTTTGCTCTTGATGGCATGCCAATCACCAGCGGTAGAAACTGGAGTTAAGAGAAAGCCACAACCTGGCTTTAAACGAAGACAATACTAGTTACACATTTCAATCGGTGTTGCTCAGGCTAATGAGGAAAAAAGAATAATATAGGTGTTTTGTCAGTTCTAATAGTAATGTGTCTGTTCCTACCAAGTAGATCTAAGACACTCAAGGTTTGTAAGGGCTGCTAATGTTCCTGTTGAAAGCTAAACCCACCTTGGCTTAGAAAGTGCCTTTTCCTACAGGTACCTATAAATTCCCTGATATTAAAAGATGTTTAGCTTTGTGGGTTGATTATGTTTAACTGCTGCAGAGCAGCACTTCCACAGTGAAATGTTTTTGAACCTGATCCTGCAGATTGTTCCCTGTCAATTCAGTGTCTTTGTTTTGCTTCTTATGCAGGAGTCTTATGTTTCCTAGGTCAATATATATGACTATATATGGAAGAATTTTTTTTTCCTCATAGTATTTCCCCACTGAGTTGTGTGCTCTCTACAGCCCTGAACATGTCTGGAGGAAGGGAACAAGTAGAGACCTTACCTGCAGCTTTGCAGGTAAACTGTCTCACTAGGGTGTCCGGTCTTATCCAAAAGGACTTCCTGATGGATAGAGCTAGACTGACAGCTGGGGATTCCATTTCCATGCTGCAGATGTAATTTTCCTGTTATAACAGTATAGCTGGTCACGTATTTTGCATTTTTCTTGACATAAAAGTGCCTGGGAATAAATATATTCACTTGCATCTGAACTGCTTCAGATGCTGCCTGCAACTATTCTTAGGGCTGTCTGCATAGGTCAGCATTTCCAGAAGTGAAATACCTAGAAAGCATTCAAACCTGTATTTGGGAATCTGAATTGATGGCCAGCTTTTTTTTTTTTTTTTTTTTTTTCCTCCTTCCTGGAAGGATGTAAAACAGATGCTACCACCACCAAAATCAGTGCCAGCTTTGATTTCTCGGCTCTGACAGGAGCATATGCCTGCTTTAATTTCCTCTACAGTTCCAGTCCTTTAGTTCCACAGAAGCAAAAAAGGGAACAACATGGAAAATACTCACTGTCTGATCCAAAGCATGTTGAAATGTATGTAAATCACTGTCATGGGCTTTGGATCAGGTCCTAAGTAAACTAATTCTTGGATTGTCACCTCTGGTCATAATGACCCTTTGTTTTGCCTTTTTAATGATAAATGATTATGTTATAAAAAGCCTTATGTAATTTCTGGCATGGTTAGGCATCATAAGCGAGGTGTGCAATCTTAGAAATGCTCTAGCTAGTTTCTTGGGTTGTGTAACAAATAATTATGGAATCTCGCTGAGTCTTGCTTTATTATTGTACAGCTCCAGGCTCTTGCCCCCAGTGGCTTTACATGCTTGTTAATATTTAAGCTATCTTGTAGCTTGGGTAATTTGTAATGAGTTTTTTTGTTGTTGTTGTTACTGAAGCTAATATTAAACAAAAGTAGTTGTCGGGGAAAAGGGGAAAAGTTGTGATGGGTGATTTGTTCTTCTGAAAGTGCTTTACCTTGTTTTAATACCTTTTGGCTTATTCACAGATACAAATACGAAATGGAAGGCTCTTCCAAAACCTTCCTTGTGTGCTTCTCTAGCTAATCAGGAACACACAGCACTGCTACTTCTCAGCAGATAGGGCAGTGGTGGGCATGAAGGTTTGACATAAAGAATACTTTTGTATAAAATACAGGTCACTCCTAAAGATGGTGGTTTTGCCTACTAAGACTAAAGCTCTAGACAAAGGCTGTTAAAACAGTGTTGGACTACAGGAAGTATCTAGGCTCATAGAACAGACACAAAATTTGGTCTACCCTTGCTGTGGTAAAGATAGCTCTTGTTCCTGGTGGTTTTGCCCCATCCTGCTTAACCATGAGATCTTTCTTTGCCAGCTCTCATCAAAACCCAAGAACTTTCTAGTTACTTATTTGAGGCATCTGTGGTCTGTCTTTAGGGTCAGAAGAACAGAGCAAAACCAGAGAATTTTTGTGTAGAATTGGAGCTGGTCTTTGGTAGTCCAGTGTTTCTGCTTACATGCATGGTAGATGAGGCTTCAAGAATGGAATGTGCAACTATGAAAGACCCTGGTATGGATGGAAGGGTGAGGGATTGTCTGGAGGGGTTTCAAGCATGGCTTATTGTTAACCTCCACCTCCCCCATCAGCTTTTGTGGTCTTCACAAGGACCTGAGGACAGCGTGTGCAGCACGATCTACATGCTGCTACTCAAAGGCAAAGGGACAGAGCTACACAGCCCAATACTGATGACATGCATAGGCCCAGTCTTCCCTACCAAAGCTGCAGTACATCTGGCTTTTTGAAAGACAGCAATTTTAATAGTAAAAAAAAAAGAAAAAGTACTTCAGGTAGTCTCTGAAACAACACTTACCACACAGGAGTGCTATTTTGATTTTTCTAATGAAAAACAGAAGTCCAGATTGAGCTGCCCTTGGAGAAAACAGCCGCAACCAGTAAAGATATCTTGTTCATGACTACCAGTTCACTTGTGTTTGCATAATAAGGGTCCACGGAATACTCGGCTCTCAAATCCTGTCTATGGTTGGAGGCCTCCCACCCCTGTACATTTGCTAACCACCCCTTCTTCTCAAAGCAAGGTACAGTAAAAGCAGAATAAATATCACAAATATGATCAGGATGAGGGATGAATTTATTAGAACTCTGCAAGAGATTTCCTGTAAGGGGACTTAATGCAGGTCAGAAGTTGTCAGTGAAGAGCTTAGAGCAATGGCTGCAAATTTCTCCCAGATGACAACTACTGTTGATCCTGTGGCACATTCAGAACAAAATAGCAAGGGGTGCTTTTTCACATGACACAAGTCTGACTGTGAAATTGGACTGAGAAAATTGGCATGGGCACAAAAAGTGACAGGACAGATTTGCTACCGAAAAGTTTTCAGGGCTATTAAGCACAAAAATCCTGTTTTGATTTAGGAATATCCTAAACTTCATGCAGAATTAGGAAATATGTGGGACTATGTTTACCTGCTGTTGACCATTCCCTAGCATATGGAGAATAGGTGTAGAGGAGACAGGACCTTGGGCTAACCAAACTTTAGCTTTGATATAGGACAGGCAGACTTTTATATTGGACCTAGCTGAAGGGATTTTGGAATTACATGGCTTTCTATGAAAAGATGCATAACAACTCTCACAATCTAGCTTGCTGTTACTCATGACATTTTCCTGCCAATTACAGGTCAATTGGAAAGCTCTATATAGGTTGGTTGTAAACTTGGACTTTTAGTAAGATGTATTTGAGCTGCATGGAATGTGCTGGTGTTCTCCTGGACAGAGCAGCCAGGGAAGAGATAATTCACCTGGCATGGCATGTGGGTGGCTGTCCAGCAAGCCTGTCTGCCCTGTTTGGGCCTTTCAGCATCCCACAGGAACAGGCTGGGAGATCTTGCCAGAACTCACAGGTTCAAGTGAAGCCCCTTGGGGTGGTGAACAGCACAGTCACGTGTGCCACTTGTGGTGCAGGTGCATGCGACTGTCCAGAGGAGACATTCCCTTGCTTTCCCACATCGAAGGATGGACTCCTTCTCTGTAGTGTGTGGGTCTTTCTCTGATTGCAGAATAAGAAACTGGCTCTACAAGTCTTTTCATACAAAACCTTTATTTTTCACACTCCCATTTACGTCAGTGAAACTTGGAGAATGAAGACCTATTTTTTTTTCTAGCATTGAGCCCTGTGTTCATAGTGCAAATGGGGCCAGATTTAATCCATATTTCTACTCTAGTATATTATGCAGCTTTTCACCAAGACAAACTTGTTATTTCAATGAATGCCAATATATATTTATCTCTGCAGCCACAAAAATGTTATTCATGCTTTTTTTTTTCCATTTAAGTGTAAATGGTGAATTGCTAAATAATTGAGCCTTTAATTCGTAGATAAAATATTGATGAATTAATCAGACTGTGTATTGATGGGCCCTTTGCTATTACTTTTATCAGATGATATTTATGAAGTGTTTTCCTTTTTCTCCTTATTTTGTGTGGAGCTACTAAGCAAAGCAGATACTGGAGTAAATTAAGCAAATGAAAAGCAGTACTGTTTGATGGTGTTGATCAGGTCTCTGAAAAAGAAACTAAATTGAAGTTGCAATGTGAATAATTTCAAATCAGATTTTTTTCCTTAATGGTTGAAAATCAGATTCTGGTTTTATTCTCACTCTAACTTTATTTTAATATGGATTAAAAAATATGAATTCTACTTAAATGTTTAGTTTTTCTGTAAGTTCAGTCTGTAGAACTAATAAAGTAAGGAGAGACCCTTATGGAAGCAGGGCCACTAGTCAAGCTTCTCTGCCAGACTGTACATATAAACATCTCATAGTTCAGGAATGTTTTCAGCCTGATGTGGATGATCAGCACTGTATGGTTATCATGCACCAGTGCAACCTGAACAGTAGTTGAGTTTACATGATAGAAAACGATGATAACATATCTATGCATTGATGGGCAGAAGGGAACCCCCAGGGCCCAGAGCTATATGTGGTGATAAGAGTGTTTTGGTTGGAAGCTTATAAACCTCTAGACTTGTGACTGATGCAGTGTCAGGCAAAGCTGCAGCAAGGCCTTCAGGAGACTGTTTCCTCTTCCTTTCCCAGGCTCCTTCCAGCTGCTGCTGTGTTTGGCAGTTGATTGTCCTGGGAGGCAGCAGGAATTGGCAGGGCTTGGAAAAGCTTCTGTCTCTGCAGGCATCCTGTGGAGTAGTTTTGGTTGGAAGAACATGAATCCATGACCCTCTGGACCTTAGGATTTTCTTCAAGGTCCCAGTTCTCACACATGTGGGAGCAATTTTACCCTACTTTACTCAAGAATGATGTGTCCTTGTCCATGAGTATCTGACTAATTCCTGCTTATCATGACCCTCCCTGAAGAATTAGTGTGTATTTTGAAGGCTTAAGGGGTTTTGTTCTGCCCAGTAAGGGGATGTGCCCTTGCAAGACCTGGTCGGTTGGATATTCCAGGCATTGCTCATTGATTTCACCTCCCACTGGAGTGAAAATTCTTCTTTTATCTATGGTAAGGATGGCATTGCATGTACTTCTGGGTGGCGTTGTATGAGGTGGAATTCTCTGCTGCAGGCTGAGAACCTCAGAAGAACTGGATGCAACCTGGCCCGTGGTAAACTCAGCACCCTGAAATCCCACTGGTTCCTCACAACTTACAGCAGTTGTGGCCTTAAAGTTCTTCAAAATAAGTTGAAGACCCAGGAAAACAGCTACTGTGCAGGTGTCTTAAGCCTATTCAGTGTCTTAAGATCTCAAATTTGGCTCTTATAAGGCAAGTTTAAAGAAACACATAGGAGAAATATGAAATACATAATAAACTATCAGATGAAAATTATTTTATGATTTTTTGGCTTTATTCCAAACTAAGCCTCTTGCTCAAAACCGATTTTCATGTCAGTGTTTGAGCCATCTAATTTGAAAACTTATTTGGCCTTTAAATAATGCAGGGGACACAAAAATACCCCTTCATGCCTCTGGTTGCTCAATTTGGCTGGGGTTTCCCATTACCTTCTTTCCCAGACTATTTATAGAACAGCAATTAAGATTAATGTATAGCTGCTCACATTTAGTTCCTGGCTCAGCTGTGTTTTGAGCCACTCCCAACAAGAGCTGAATGACTGAGATATTTAATGTCCTTGAGAACTAATGCTGAAATCAGCTGGAGCCATCTGTCATGTAGATAGATGTGTGCATATCTTGAAAACAAATGGACCTTTTTAAATTTTCTCTCCATTGTGAAATGAAATTTTGAGGCTGAAGTCAAACAAACATATGTTTCAGTCAATATATGGAAATACGTTTTCAGGTTTTTTGTCTGTTCTTGCCATTGCATGGGAAATTTATCAAATAAATAGAAGGGAGTTCATTATGTGCATCCCTTCCTAACCCAGCTCTTTTGAGGGGAAATATCCATATAATTCAAGTGTTTTTACCATTGTTATGAAGTGTTGAAATGCAATGATTGGTTTGTGAGGTTTTCTTTATCGTCTGCAAGCATTTGTGGCTTGCATATGAGCTCGGATGTGACTGCTGTCAGTAGAAACTGTGCAGGCATGGTCTGAGGGCTGCACGTGCCACTTTGAGGAATGTACTCTAGTAATAAGTGTACAACACCAACCTTCTTTTCATGATGGAGAGCCCTGTGATACTCCCGTGCTGCACTTAGTGTAGGGATGGGATGGCTGATAGATCCAGGCCATTGGCACAATCCCTGATCATAGGATGTTACCTGCTGGCCTTGTGTCAGAGGATGTAGATGGATGTTGCTTACAAAAGCAACCAACCAAAATAAATTGAACTCAAGCAGTGTTCAATCCTGTTCTGCAAGCAATTAAATAAGAATGAATATGATGATAAAGTTTTGTCAGACCTCCTCACATCTGGAAGATCTGTAGGCACCAGCCTGTTAAGCCAGACTTCTTCTTCTGGTAAGGAAGAGCAGAACTGTGCCAAAGGGAAGGGTCCCACGGCTTAGATTATTATCTGAGTTAGATTCAAGTCTGGATGCATGTGACTCCTCAGAAATTGCAAAACCTCATTTCTTAAAGGATACTATGACAGGGTGTGCAAGTCCACAAGGAGCCCTGCTTTTCCATTGCAGTGTCCCCTGTGTCAGAATAGATTCTGGTGAAGTAACAGCTGCTTGTGTTCCTAATAAAGTTAACTACCAGAAGTACTCCAAATGTAAAATAAAAAAGTCATAGTTTACAACAGGTTTCAGTATATCCTGACACCAAGATGGCTGAAAAGAATTACAGATAGTTCTCCCATGTACATGTGCATCTATAATATTATGACTTAAATATTTAAAACATTAATTCTTTTTCCAGAGATTCTTTTTCCCACTTGGAATAAACCTCCTGACTTCCACTGAGTCAGGGCCCTGAGAACAATTTTCCTTTTAATTGCACAAGACAGTTTCCTTTCCACAACAACTGGTTATATTGGATGATGCAGGAATCTTATAGGAAGAAAAGGAGTGTGGTCCTTTAATTTAAATAATTCACTACAGTGATATGTGCATTGAATGAAAAGGTGCTAAAATAATGGTGTACAATGGTCCAGTTTTTATTTTGTTTGTTTTAAGATGTTTGATTGTAGGGACTTTTTTTAAAGTACTGCACATATACATGCAAATAATTATTAATTGCTGATACCGCACTGTGACCTGAATAAAAGGGCTTTTATGCTATCTTAGACTAAGAGAGTAAACTACAGCTTTGGTTAATTAGCACAGCCACTAGCTCTAGAGCTATATCCCATGCTCTTCTGTTATACAGATTTACTCTTACAACTGACAGGCCTTTGGCACCACTGCAGTGTTCACAAACCTGTGGGTGACCTGGCTGTCTTCTAGATGCTTCAGCTGTTTCCCAGTTTAAGGAGTCATCTCCATCCCGTAGGAAAACCCAGCATAATTCCTCAACATTTAAATCAAGCTATGAAAATGTATACCTTTCACTTTTTTTCACACAGAGAATGTCTTGGTCTTGAGATTTCAGTTGTACAAGGAACAAAAAGGTGTCTAACATAAATTTTCCTGGTGTGAATATTAATTAAAGCTTGGGCAACCTTATGGTCCTTGCTCTGGTAGTTTGCAGTGGGGAGGAAGATATTACAATAACAAGAGGATAATATATGATCAGTGTGTCAAGTCACTGGTCAGATTTGAACCTCTTGTCTGCGGTGTTAGAAATAATAATGCAAAGAGGAAATTCTCCCTTGCAGCCACTGGTAACAGTATGTGATGGGGGAAATTTATTCCCAGAAAAGAATAAAACCAATCTCCTTTTTATGGAGTAAAGAAAGCAGGTGCAGTACTTAGTTCCTCTGGAACAGGAAAATTCTAACCTGAATTTTCCTTGGGAGCTCTGATAAGTGTTTTATCTTGCTAGATGTGGGAGACCCAAGAATTGCCCAATTTCCTTGGGAAATGGCATGACCAGTGCTATACTTTAATTTTGCTTTGGCCAAGGCTTCAGCAGTGACTTTGCTACAGGATGAGTATTACAGTTTAGGAATTCTGACCAGGCAAAATACAGTTTATTTGCTTTATCTTCCCAATTTAGGATCTGGAATGATAGATGCTGTCTGTAAGAGGCTTGGGGCAAAGTCTTCTTAGCAGAGGATGCTAAGGCACCAGAAAAGTCTGTAGCAAGTTCTGTGTTTTTGTGCTCAGTGTTTTGTAGACTAGATTCGAGGACAAAATTATTTCTCTTTCCTTAAGGATAGCTTTGGATAAGGGCAAACACAATAAGGGAGCAGAGACAAGTGAAAGGGAAGGCTGTTTTTCTGACTGAACAAGGTTGTTGAAATGTTGCACTGAAGGGGGATTTTTTTGGTGGTTATTGCTGAGAAGGTTGAGTAACTGCAGTCTGTGCTCTGTTGTCGTGTGTTAGCCTGGCTGCTTTGAATATAATTTATAACTTCTTAGTCCTTTTTTAACCTGCTGCTTCTGGAGCTGGGGGGCGTGGGAAGAACCTGACATGACTCCAGGTATTGTGACACAGAAAGCTATGCCTTCACCATGTTCTTGCAATTAGTCAGAAAGAGATGATCCAGAGAAGTTCAGACAAACACAGAAATGACTTGGGGGCTTCCTGGACTGACTTATGAGGAAAAAATTGGGAAAGTTGCTGCTGTACATCTGTACAGTTCTGCTAAATGATTAATGGGGAATGTGATGATAACATACAGCTAATTGAGGCTTGTGTATGCCAAAATGAGGGGAATTACTCTGGTGTTGCATGAGGATGAGTACTGAGCACTTACCACTGTATTGAGGATGGCTGTGTGAAGTACCCAGAGCAACAGCAGTTGCTTGATGGTGAAAGAAAATTGCATTAGATGCTTGTTTTAGGAATAATACTTCTATCATCTGGTTATGCAACTTAACTTACCTCACAAAGAAAACCATATCTTCGTAGGCCTACTTCTTCAGTGTTTAAGATGCTTTAAGCTTAGCCACTAAATGCTGTCTGGCTTCATAAGTTGTTAAAAATAAAGTGAAAGAAGCTGCACTGGAGGGACAGTGACTTGGCAATTCCAGAAGATTTTCATGTCTACATTTTTATACATTCTTATTAGAAACCTAGTGAAGCTATTTCTGTAGTTAAGATGCTGTGATTTTCAACAGTAAATGCTGTGGAAGGAACTGAAATTGACAGTTGGCATAACATGTCTGGTTTAAAAGACCATAGGTAATCTATGAGGTTTAACAGAAAGTTGTCTTTTCGATACTTCAAGTAAGATTTACAACTTCTACTTGGAATGTTGAAGTTCATCTGCCTGTTTGTAATAGCTGCTGAATAAAGCAATAGGCCAGAAAAATGGAGTCCCAGGTTTCTGCTGAAATGTTAAGATCTTTAAGGCAGGTAGCAGAAAGATCTACCAAATGAAAAATGAATTTCACAGAAGCAATCTTGTTGAAGAGTCCTCCCAAGGAGGTATCCTGGGATGCCTCATGGACCCACAGAGAGACCATAGTTAAGCCAAATTTGGCTCAGGTATGCTATTCATTAACACTATTTATCTACAGTGGACTAAAAATACTTTAGCAATATTAAGGGTAAACACAAAGTGTACTATTTATGTGAAGGGTTACTAGCTGACTGTCAGATGTTATTGGAATTATATTCCAGTACCAAATTATGACTTAAAATAACAGCAGCAATTCAAACACAGCTAAAATAAACTCATTGGACCCTAAACCAGCTAAATTATACTTATTAAAATATTTATGAACACATACTGCATCTAAACATGTGTTCCATTAATAGTTATGATCAGGAAGCAACTACAGCGGAATTTGGACAACTAGGTGTTGGCCTACTTTTCATGTTTTTTCCCCTCTTACATATTTTTCTACCTTGTGGTCCTGGGTCCCACATATTCTGCTCAGCACTTGGTACTGAAGAGTAGAGTTGCATTGCTCCATCTCAAATATTCTCTGCTATTAAGGAGGGGAAAGAACCCACAAAAACATTGCTTTTCCCCATAGCAAAGGAGGCTATTATTGTGCCATGCTGCTTGAAAGAGCTCTGGCATTTTGAAACAGGTCATAACAAGGAAAAACAACATTCATGGTGCAAGAGCACAAATGTGTAATGACAGTATGTTCTCTCAATCCTTCCTCATGCTCTCCCCCTCTGGCTCTGGAAAAGAGGACAAAGGCCTAGTCCATCCAGATATATGGAGGTATAACTTCCTAAAGGCAGCAGCAATGCTTAGCTCCTATGCAGGGCTGGAGACTATGTGAATTAGTAGCTTTCTGAAGCTGTCAATAGGGAACCTGAACAATGATGCATTGATATGTCTGGATGTTTAGAAAGCACTAGGTGCTCTGTAGCCATTTGTCTAATTCTATGATGGGGTATTTACACTCTGTAGATGTCTTCTCTGAAGCTGGTTTTGAGACTTCTGAGAGTCAATGAAGACAGGAGAATTTAGCCAATAGGAAAATGTTTCCTCTCCAGGATGTAAAGGAAAGATGGAACCATTTCACCCCATCATTAAAGAGCTACTGTGGTGCTCAGCAAAGTTGCAACCAGCACTCTTGCCAAAATCACAACTTAGTGCCTTGAATTAGGCTGGAGGTGGTTTTCAACTTTGTTTTTGTCTACTTCAAACTTACTTAAAAGGCAAAAAGCCTGGCACAACAAAGGACTGACTCTCTTGCCTGTTATTAAATGAAACACATCCCCCAGCCCAGTGAAGAGTTGTGTAAAATGTGGACTCTGGTTGGAAGCATTGCCCTTCTATACAAGGCTGTGGTTTTCTCCTTGCTCTTGTGTAGGCAGTTTCACCTTGTGCTTCTTTAAGCATGATGTGAAAAACAACTATGAATCTGAGTCCTTTGTCTGTGCCCTTTCTGGAGTGAAATTTCTTTTGGATAAGGGTCTTCTGTGCCTGAAACATCCAACCCCTAAGAATCACCTTTTTGAAAAAGGGTTTGGGGTAGAAAAAACCTGCAAATTCCCAAGACAAAATTTCATCCAACTTCCTCCGGTCTTCTCAGCATCTAGTGTGATACACTTTCTTAGAACCTTTCACTACAGATCTGTGTTGAACTGAGTTTTGTAGCTAGCACTGCTGTGCTGAGGTGGCTGTTGAATAAAATGATTGATTTCAGTGGATTCCTTCCTGAGCAGAGTTAGGGATACTGATGGGATATTCATGCCATCTTATGAGTGACTTGGAAGGTAAGCTGAAAGCAAATTTCAGGCTTCATGAGATCTGGTTGGAGAAAATTTGTGTTAATTAATCTGATGGGAAAATGACAATCAAAATGCTGTCCTGCTGGCATGCCTCCACTGAGATACAGGAGTTAAATGCTTTGCCTCCACTATAAAGGAGAATAGGCACAGTATAATTGTATTATCCTGCTGCATGGACTCTGTAATATATGGAAGCAGTTTTCTACAGAACACTTTTGTAAGTTTATTTCTTCTGTGTGTTTGTGTTTGGCAACCATTGATTCCTGAAGTGCACAAACTTCTGCTTAAACATCTCCTTTGTATTAATTTGGTCTTATTTCACTAAGGAGAAGTTTATGTAGGTCTGCTGCTCAGCAGGTGAAAATTTGAAGAGCTTTCGGAAACAGGTTAGGACTAACATCATTCAGGTAACCATTTTAATCACTATCTGCCATAGCTGGGGCAAGATATAGAGAAGTTGCCTAAAATATTTGATGAAAATATTTTGATTTTCATGTATGATTTTTTTTTCACTCTAAAACAAGTTCAAACATTCAAAACCTGAAAGAGATTAAAGAGTTATGGGTGAGCGGGGAAGTCTTTTGAATGTCAAATCTCTCCTCAAAAAGGCACTTAAAACCAGAGCCCAGTCTGAATCTGAATTCACGTGCAATTCTGCTTAGGCTGGTGTTTCCACCAGGCAAATGAAGAAACTGCAGCAGGGTTGGAGCAGCCAGCATGGGATGCTTTCAGGTCCTCTCACACGCTGATAGAGACTTGATTTGCTCCCTGTTCCTGCCAGGCTTTTTGTGCTATTGGCCTAATTTTTGCCTGCACAGCGTGTAAAAATCCCTCAAGTATCATCACAAACTGCACCCATGCAACAAAATGATGCAGACACGGGTAGGGCTGAAAGGCCATGGCGCCAAAGTGTTGGCTCGCTGCTGATGTGTCAAATATCACAAGTCAAAAGGCTTTGTCCCTCTTCTGTCATCCTGATTTATTAGACGTTAAAAAAGACAAAGTACCCAGACATACAAACATCGCTGTTTTGGGAAGGTCTGTGAAATGGTTAATGCGTTTGTTCCATACAAAAATGTAAAGTGTCGGTTCTCTGATTACCTGCTGCTGGAAAGTGTTTGGACAGGTGCTGAGTTTCACCAGCTGTCTGTCACAGGTGACAGCTCGGATTTATGGCTGTGCACCGGGGCCGGCCGTCCCCCTTGGCCGAGTCCGCTCTGCGTCCCCGGCAGGGGCCGCGGGCCGCTCCCTCCCGCCGCTCGGGAGCTGCGTGTGGTGCCTCTGCCCTGTGCGCGGAGCGAGGCGGCAGCACCGACACAGCGGCTTTGTCCTTCCCATGCATTCATTTGCTCGGAAACGCCGGCGTGCTCTGAGCTGCAGCGCGAGGGGGACAATTTCCACCCAAAGATCAACAGGAGGAAATTCGTCTCTTGCCTCCTCTTAGGAGGATGATGCTCAAGTAGGAGGAGGCGGAGAAGACCCTCCCTTACCTTTCAGCAAGCGAAAGCCCCACAGCCCCGCTGCCGAGCGCACTCCGGACAGCAGGCGATACCTGCCCCCTGCTCCCATCGCCCCGCACTGGGAACCACTTAAATCCTCATCTCGACCGTCTGAGGAAATCCAAACAAGGGCTAAGAGAGGACCGCGAGGACGCAGATATCCCTGTTATTATACTGTTGACAAACGTTTCTCGACATATCCAAAAATCAAGTTTCATAGGCGATAAATACAGAATAGAATACGTATTAACAAGGGATATCACAAACTCTAGGGGCTTTCTTTTATCCTCTTTTTTCCTTTTTTCTCTTTTATTTATTTTTAAATGTACTTATTTTCTAAAAGTAAAAAGCTCAGTGTCATCCTATCAAGCATACGTTTGCACACAATTCATCCCTACTCACACTTAAGTACATCAAATTAAAATACACACTTGTGGCTATAATAACAAATTCCACTTTCCATCAAGATGCTTTTAACGTATCCTGAAATATGACATTCACAAATGGACAAAAGCGAAAGATACTAGGAGCTGCGTGCTGACAGGTCATGTGGACTCCTATAAAAAAGAGATGGTAAAATACAAGCTAGAGGAAAGAGCAGATTATGGAAGGGTAGATTAATATTTGTACAGAGCCTTGAAGGCAGAATGATGTCGAAATACTGTGTGTATGTGTGCATATGCGTGTGTACATAAAAACCAATTCCTTCAAGGGTTGGATTACTTCATACATTAGTCACTAATCTCTCGCAATGTTCTGATGGATGTTATGGTCTGAGCTAAACACACCGTGAAATCTGCTTGAGCTGTACTGAAACAAGTCGGTGTTTTCGGCCGCAGATTGTTCTGTTTGAAGCTTTCCTTTCACAACACACCTTTGCTATTCGGAGTAATTTTTGCGAGTAGGGTAGAAGCTAGTCAGTGGCTAAATCTCGGCGCTGAGGAAAAAAGAAGCGGGAGAGAAACTCCAAGGTCCGAAATACCTGTAATTAGAAATAAAACCATCCAGCGCCCGAAAAGCTTGTCATCGTTTGTTTAGGCAACCTGTGCTTACAGAAGACTTGAAGGGGAAAAAAGGCCGCCGATTTAAAGTATTAATTTACTTTGTAAAGTCCTAATTAAAACGAACAAATGAACCCCGAATGATCATTTCAGCATTTGCATAAACTCTTCGAGTTCGGGGACAACACCGACTTGTAATTCAGTAGCACAGGCAGTTAGCCCCCACAACCTTTCCTTTTTCCGACTTAACCTTTCTGAGGCTTTGCCGATCACTTCTGAAAATACAAATCAGCCTTAACATAACGCCCCCCGGGAGAAGGCAACGCGTGCAAACTTTTTATTACCAGCAGGTACTCCCCAGCCTTCACCCCGCTGAGGATTCGCCCGCTATAGGTGCCAGCGAGGATGTCTCCACTGGAAGCAGCCGGAGCCCGGTAGTGCCAGCGACCTTCCTGAAGCAAGTTTTCCTTGGACCGAGAAATGACAACAGGATTACATGTCGCTGCTGTCCTTCGTGGGAAAAA
>VZTZ01042091.1:125180-303833 GCA_013400955.1 Drymodes brunneopygia
GGCAGGCGAGACCGTCAGGGCAGGGCAGCGGGGCTCCGCGCCCGCTGGCCCGGGGTCGCTGGAAGGGGCCGGCCCCTTCGCGGCCGCTGGGCGCCGGGTACGGGCGGCGGTGCTCTGCTACCCTCGGCACGGGGCGATTCCTCCGGGATTCCACCTCCTTCTCCCCCACTGGGGCGCTCGCTCTCCTTTCGCCCCCCTTTTTGTCCTCGCTCTTTACTCTCGCTGCTCCATGGGGCCGAAGGAGAGGGGCGAGTCAGCCCCTGTGGAGCCGGTGCGAGGAGAGGGCGGGCGGCTGCCGGAGCCGGCACTGCTCCGTGCCCGCCTGAGCTCGGTCCTCCTCTGGGGTGCTGCCGCTGTTACCGTTCGGCGCTCCCCGGGCGCGGGGAGAAGCTCTCGAGGGCCGTCGGCGTTACTCCGCTCTCTCCGGCTTCGACCCCTGTCAGTGCCGGGACGCCGGGCTGGCTCCTCGCTGCGAGGCGGGCAGCAGACGGGTTATTAAGGTTATTAGTGTTATTGTCATTATCTCTCCCTTCCCCTGTGGTTGTGTGTCTCTCCACCACTTTCAGACCAGCCCATTATAACGCCGGCGAGAGGCGGAGCCAGAACAAAGATCTGAAAGGGTGGTGGGTGGAGAAGCAAGGTAGCAAAGGTGGGTATGCCCTAATAAGCCGTATCAGAGCCGTAATTAGCCAAGATGACAGCGAGGTCTTGTTGGAAAGTTATTTTACGAAACTTGTTTGTATTTTCTCCTGCCAGGTCCCTCCCCTTCCCGGGTATTTCGAACGAAGCCGCAGTTCGGCGCGACTCAGCAGAGCCGGCCCGCCTCCCAGGTGTAAAATGCAGAATGACTTATAGGTGGCAGAGCTGAACCTGTTACGTGCAGTGATTTATTTTAATAGCGCTGTATAAAGCAACAAGTTGTAATATGACAGCTCAACAACCTGTTGGAAAATAATACATGGCTTCACAGTTGTGAATTCCTAATGATTTATGTAGCCTGACAAAATAGTTTCAGTCCTGGTCTTTCTTTCCTTCTGTCATAAGCACACCTGGTGCAGAGGTAGAGTGGGAACAGGTAGGCAATGCTTTGGGGTTTTGCTACAAGAGAGTCAAAGCCTTAACCTTAGTTTTACGTGTGCTACTGTTTGTGAAGTAGCATTGCTTGAGCTCTTCTGGGTAGTGTGTTTGTAACCTTTCTCTTACAACTGCCACTCTCTAGTAAAATCTTTTATTGTGTAGGTTTTTTGGGTTTTTTTTAATAGTGACTTTGGCATCTTTTTAAGTCACTGCGAATCTGTGCATTTCCCATAAAACCTGGCACAAAGTATTCTGTAATTTTACTTAGATACTTTTCTTTCTAAAAAAATTAGTCATCATTTTTGGGTTTGTTTTTAGGTTTAAGATTTCAGGCTCTTGCCCTCCTTCAGAGTTGCTTTTTTTCTCCTTCTACATTATGTTAGATAGAGCAACTCAATGAAGAGAGCTAGCTGGCAGTAGATTCTCTGAAAATTCCCTGTTCTGCTCGCTGTTCAGAGTCAATTGCAAAATGCCTTTTCACTTCATATGGCAGTAGCGCTGGCGTCTGCAAAACAATAACAAAAACATCAGCAGAAATCCAGTGTGGTGCTTATGTTTTATTTCTCATATGTATGCTCTGAATTTTGTGTCCTGGAGTAAGAGTTGGATTGCTCCATATTTTCCAAAAGCAGTCTTTCTAAATTGGACCTTATTTTAGAATAAATACATAATGCAGAGTCACTCTGGTTAGGACTATTCCATTGTGGTCTGGCTCTCAAGGAGTATTGGAGAGGGAGATGAAAAAAGACAGGCTTAAAAGACTAAGAGGAGAAACAAACAGCCCTACTTTCTATCTTGATGTCTCTTGAATAGAGTATATGTTCCCACACACACACCTGCATTTTGTTTCAAAGCTTTGCCATTTCTTCAGTCTGCATGAGTCTTACTTGGTAAATACTGAAGAGTAAGAGGTTCTTCTGTCCCTCTCGTTGCATTCTTGACAACTTTAATAGAAAGAATAATACATTGGATGTCTTGCTGTTCTCACAAAAGCTGTACCAGTCGAGAAAAGCAGGCAATTCAGAAAGACAAAAATAAGAGGAGGGAGACCTCTCTTGGTTCGTTGTTGTTGTTGTCTCCATGTAATGTAAACTGAAATCTTTCAGTAAAGAGTTGTCTTAGCTGTAGGTGCCAATGTTTGTGTTTAAGGGTATGGGAAAAAGGTATCATTCCTTCCAAAACCCATATTTTCTATGATGATGCCAATGGCAAGGGTAGGTTTTTTCCTCTTCCTGCTTTTGTTGTAAATAGCAGTGAAGTAGCGATGATTTGCTAGCTTGCCTTTGATGTTTATTTTATTACCGTTCCACTATTTGTGTGGAAAATGTACACATTGTCTCTTATCTTTATTCAAAGAACTTAAAAAGTCATTCAAATGCTGTAGGTAAACACGTCAGACATAACAGAAGCTTTTTCACAGCCATACTTCAAGACTAGGAGTGGATGGCAAAGCTGGTTTTGCAAGATTTAAGAGGGGACAGAAGCTTGTACTCAAAATAATACAAAGGTATTAATGGCTGGGAGCAGAGAACCTTTCTAAGATCAGCACTAATTCTTTTTGTGGCTCAAGGCCCCTCTGCTATCTCTGAGCCAGTGCCTGTTGTAAACTGTTCCTTGAAATCTCTGGTGGCTCTGACCTGCGAAAATATATGAAGGTGCTTATGAAAGGGCTGTGTAAGGTTTAAAAAGAGCCTTCCTGGCCTGAGTGAGAGCAATATCAAGCCCGTTGCTAAAGCTGCCCGTGAAACGCAAGCAAAGTTGTAAGAAGTGGTGAAATAATCCAACTACTCCCATCTCTCACCACTGGAAGTATATGTAACCTCAAGTCTTTTCCTGCTATAGTTTTTTAAAAGGCACAGTATCACCTTCAGGTTTATAAAGATTAACACAATCATCGGAAAAACTGATTCTGTTAAGTAAACTTCACATCAAAAGCACTTTGATGTGCTGTATTATAGCAAAGCCAAACACCCCACCCCCATCGCCTCAAGAAAAACCTCCAAAAACCTCCAGTGAAGCAATGTAAAAAAAAATCTAATTCTTTGTTCTAAAATGAAATGTCTCTTCCTCTTTAGATCAGCAGAGCAGGACTTTTTTTGATGTATGATCCCCTCTTTTCCTACCCAAAACAGTACTCAAAGACAAACGGAGAAATGTGAATGGTTGCTTGAAAATCACGCAATCAACTTTACTTCCCATTTTCTGTAGTATTTCACCCATTTAATTCAGAAATAGTGTGCCAATGAGTATTTGAAGATAAGGTAGCATAGTCCTTTGCAGTTTGCTCAAGCTACGAATTACAAAAATATTCCTTACTAAATGTAGCAAAATGCTACACTGTCTGGTGGTTGTGAGTATATTTTTGGTTGATCCAGTTATGTTGTCGCCATGGTATTTTAAACCATGGAGACATGGGCTTTTCAGTTCAGCAAACACCATGCAAAGGTGTGTCACGATATGTTCTTGATTTAAATTTTTTAAAAAGGTATTTCTTCTAGTTTGTATTTTTTTTTCACCAAGTTCTTTCTTACTTCTCTTTTCTGCCTTCTGTCTCTCCAGACTACTAATTATAGATTAGAGAGGGTTTCCAGGTAAGGTCATATGAGAACAATTGGTCAATAAAGGTCTCTGTGGTGGCAGGGAAAATCCTATAGTTGGTGGTAGGCAAGCTTATTTGTGCATCTGCGATGTCCAGCACACCAGCTGGACAAAGTGCTCCATCATCTCTCCTCCTTCTCCTCCTCCTGTGGCAAGCTGCAGGAGTGCATTGCCTTGCTAGGAATGGTCAGACTGGACAATGCAATGCATTACATGAGAAACAATAGACCAGTTCAAAGAGTTTGCTCTGGATGGGCTGCTCACAGCAGGAGATGTGCCTAGCATGCATAAATGAACTACAGTCTGTGAAGGTTGGCAACTGCACTATGTATATTTTTGTTGCTGAAGGAAATCCAGCTAGAGACCGAGCTGTAAGAAAGGAGGTTAGTGGAAATTCCTTTAGACCTTGAGAGGAAGAGTTTGATCATTGAAGCAGAATGCATGTCTGTGTGAATTCCCTCATTGGGAAATACTGGCACTTTTTCACAAGGACAGCCATTCCCTGTGGGTAGAGATTTTCTCATGTCTTTTGGCAGGTACTAAGAGCTGAATTTACAAAGGGGAGTTCCATTTCAACTTTGTTTCATGCAGTCTTTATTTTCTTGGGAGACGTTGCTCAGAATGAAATTTTCCCATGCTGAGAGCTTAGTATCACTTCCTCCCTGTGCCCACTTCATGTTCCAGAAAAAAATGTCTGCATCTAAGCAAATTCTTTTCTTCAGAGCCCTGGATTGTGACAGAACGGGCAGGCACAGTTTTTCTCCTGTGAAGGAAATGATATTACTGCTCTTGTTACTAATGCTTAGTACTGGAGAAAAAATTCCAGATTCTTACACCCTCCTTTTCACCAAGAAATCTCAAAAAGCTCTCCCATTTTACCGGTGACAAGGAGTGAATGAGAGTCCTGCTGAAAATAATTTGGTAAGTCAGTTGCAACCCTGCCTGTAGAATTGAGCTCTCTGGATCCCTTGTCCTGTGCTGTGTCCACTGAGGCATCCACCACAAGGTCTCACTGGAAAGTGCTGCACCATTTAGCAAGGAGCTGTCAAAATGAAGATTGCTCCGTCCCGAGACTCAGATAATTTATAGCTAATTCTCTCTTTTTACCAGTGCTGTGTTAAGCCTCCAGGGCTTGAATGAGGTTCCACACTGGCATATATTGCAGGTCTGCAGTCTGAGAAATACGTGACATAAAAGAGTACAGGGTGAGGTTAAATCAACACAGTATTTACAACATATTTTGTGATGACTTAATTCAGTAACTGTCCCCATAGGCTTTTCTCATGGCTGATTACCTGGTTTCATGTAACTGCACCAAAGAGTGACAAGATCCAAATGGTGATGGACTTAGGGGCTTGTGGATCTCTTCAAGGAACATTTTCTTACCGTAAGAAAGCAACTGGTATTGGAAGGCAGCACATGTATTGATAATCCTGGGTATAATTGTCAGGACAGAATTGCTTGCTAAGGGGCAGGCTCCACCGCAATTAAAAGTTACGCTGTGTTATGCTTGTTAGGAGTTATGATGCAGAAGCCATTTGGTGAAATTCTGTGGCTCTCTGCCAAGCATAGTGAATGGTTTTTTGCTACTGGTGCCAAACAAACTTAAAAAGAAACCATCATAGCTTGTTATTGCTGGTTCCAGACCAAATATCTGTTAGCATCAAACTTGGTATTGATGCCAGAGGCTTGCTATCACTGGCCCATGATATGAGGAAACACCAGCTGAGCTATTACAATAGCCTCTCACTGCCTTCAAATCCGTGCATTGACAGAGGAGAGTGAAAAACTTTGAGAGAACTACAGCAAAATTAATCAAGGGATGAAGAACTTTGAATATGTGATGGAGACTCACTGAACTTTGCTAGCCCTTGCTGAAGTACACCTAAGCCAGCTCAAACCCACATATATTTTACATAGGTAAACAGTGACTAGAGATATGAAGGATATGTTTCAATTCAGCGAAGTTAAAGTACTATTTATAGCACTGTGGATCAACAAATTAATCACCTTGCCAATAATATTCCTGTTGAACAGCAATAAGTATTCAACATTCTTACTTCTGGGTTGGATTTCTTTTGTCGTTTCTTTGTTTTCAAAAAGCTATTTCTGTGTGGAATCCTGTGCTTTATATAAGCATTAGCCAGATCTATAAATAAATAATGGTGTGAAAACCTTCTTGGTTTTTATGTTTTTCCAAGACCAAGGGAAATGCATTATAATGAAGCTATTTGGGAGCAGGCTTCTGACAGCCAGATTTCCCTGTGGTAGGCAGGACTTGGCAGTATTGCCCCTAAATTTTACCTCTCTTATGCATTTTCTGTCTTCCATTTGCTAAGTTCCCTTTTCCTTCTCTGCAACCCCCTGGACAGCTCCAGACCCATTGGTATCTTAGAAAACCTGGTCCATGATGCTGCTGGCTTACTCCTGGAACAGGGAGCAGAGTTACACCAAGCGGAGGATACATCCACTGCAGTACCTCAGGTGGTGAGGGATGGGGATTTATGTGCTGCAAACTGTGTTCCAGAAATTCGGTATGTTTTCACCACTTTTCAGGTGGCAGAGAAATGCAGTAAAAGCTTGGGGAGCTGGTCCTTCTGTTGCTGCAGATGTAGTAAAATCATTAGTTTGTTGGGTTGCATGCACTGTGTATTTGATTTCCAGTTCCTAGGTGAGTTCTTAAGGGATTAGCTGAGTTTCAGTCTCTTTAAGGTGTGAATAAACATCCTGTTGCCTCACACCCATGAAATTTCTTCCCTACAGATGTCAAGGTGCTTTGTGAAGAGTGTTGCTATTTTGGTTCTCTAAGTAAAGGTTCACAGGTTTTGAATTTCTCAGCCAAACTTGCATGATCTAAACTGGGAATAGGACATTGGTTTCCTAATTCCTCCAGTACTGCTCTACCTACTAACCTTGTTGTTTCCCTGACCCTTTACATATACTTTAGTAGATTAATAATTAACCTCCAAGTGGAGCACTTTGAAGCAAATGTAAAATGAAACCAAACACTTGTCATGGTTTTTAGTCATACCAGATTTGCAAGTAGGGTGTGTTTAAATGATGCAGGTAGATAAAGCCTTGTTAATTTAGATTAGAGTAAAAGTCAGTGCCTTATCAAAGCAAGTGACTAATTAGGAAAACTATTACCTTTTGGAAAAGAAACAGTTGAACTATCACTCAAAATTATTTTAACTAATTGAACTGTACTAGTATTTAGAATAAAGGCTCATGCAACTGCTGGGAAAGGAGAAAGACAGAGAGCTTGTCCCAGGAATTGCCAGTGTTCTGTTTTTTTTTTTTTTTTTTTGATAATTTTGCTTTTAGAAAGTTAACAGTACTTGTCATCACTGTATCACTGTGTAAATATGGGGAAGGGAGGAGAGTCCTGTGAGTCATCAGGGAGCCAAACATACAGAATTTAAGTGAAGAACTGAAGCATTTGTATTAAATATACTGCCTTCATTCTCTTCACCTTACCAAGCCAACAGGACAGCAAAGGGCTTGTGAATGGTTTGAAATGATGAAGTGACTCTCAGGTCTGTAATAACAGACACTGGGCATTTGGGAACCTGCAAGGGTGGAAACACTAGGGCAAATTCATGGTGTGAAAAGAAAGATTACAATCAGACTGTATTTATGTTCAGACAGATACATGCAATTGTGAAGAATCATTAAATAACTGTTAACCACACCTGCACAGAGCCTCTGGCAATGCTGGCTTATACAGAATCTCAAGAACTGCCATGTGCCTGACATCATACCTTTGCAAGGAGAGAAAAGTCCTGGGTGTTAGCCCAAGACTAGCAAGTAAAACATGGTCCACAGGCTTGCGCCAGTTTAATGTCTGCAAGTGATTTTCTGTTGTGTCACACCCAGTATCTTCTGCCCTGTAAACCTGTCAGTAGTCCTGATTTGTTTGCTTATGGCCAGGTCTTACTAAACACCTCCAAATCTGCTTTAATGCAATGGCTCCTTCCCTCTAAGTCAGTCAGGTCCGTGAGGAGGGAGTGAGTGTGCCTACACAGACCGAGTCTAACACAAACAGGATCTTAACTGCTCTGGGATTGTAATTGCTGCTATGACACACAGCTGCTTCTTTGGGTTTCTTTTTACGTGGATCATTTTCCCTTTTAAAAATATTGGGAGGTTCTGACATTTTTTCATGATGGAAATTACATTTCAGAGCCTTTTTATTTTTACTATAAAATATACATAAATGGAAGTGTATGGGGGGAGGGAATCAAGCAGGATAAAGGTAGCAGAGGAAAATGAAAAGGGAGCAAAACTCAGATGGAGAGATGAAGATGAGAAAGTTGGAGTAGAGAGCTCCAACTGAGAACACATGGCAGAGCAGTTCCACTTAGACTGTAGAAAATTTTCAGGTTGCCCAGCAATCTCCACTTTGACTGCTTCTGCTGGTGGAGTTTTTTGGACTGCTCACCTTTACAGGTTTCCCCAGGCTAGGGAGTTCTCTGGCTTTTCATTTCCCATGGTGCTTTTGGAAGCAATTGTCTTTCATCTGCATTTTCTCCCTTGGAGTATATTTTCCAGGCTTTCATGGCTAGGGGTGGTTGAGGAGTGGAGGGGTTTTTTTTTGTGGTTGTTTCTGGGTTTGTTTTGTTTTAAACGGAATAAAAATTATTTAAAAAATGCAAGAAGGAAGATTGAACATCAGTGTTTAATTCCTAGAGGGGCATCAGTTTGCAAGTTCTTTCTACTTGCAATTTCTGTACAAAATATTTCCTTCTTTTTTTTTTTTTCTCCTAGTGAAAATCTCTAGCAACTGTGAAGAATAGGAGATTATGAAAGAGAAACAGAGCATGACTGATACACAAAGGGATTCAAAGGTTTGCAGACTTCAGAATTCATATCTGAGAAGTGTGAACTCTGGCACCTGACAGTGATGGATCAGGCAGTGGAGATATTTACTCATCGCTTACGAGAGTCCTTATTCATAGCTTGATTTATTTATGCCATAAGGGTTTGGAAGACAGTCCATTTTTATATTCTCCATCTGACACGCAGTCAGTGCCAAGAAACTCAGCAAGGCCCAACACACATTAAAGATTTTTTTAAGAGTTATCAAAGTGTTGTGGAAAAGATGGCCTCCTCTGGTGCCACTTTTAAAAATAGTCATCTCTGTGAGTAAATCTTGGTGACTTGGACAGAGTTTATTTTGAAGGCAGGATGTGACACCCGGTACCCTCTTACCCCTACTTTGGCATTTTAATGCATTCAAGGTTGGCCCCTTGAGGAAAATAAGTGTAGTCAGGTGCAGAGGCAAACTGAATAGGTGGGGCTTTCACCCTCGTGGGCCTGCATTCAAACCTTCAAAACTTTGGCCAGACTCATGACTGTTCCCAGTTGAGACTTTAATTAAATAGTGTTGGATATGAGAGTTAAACGTGGAAAATCTATTCTATTATACTGGCTTGTGCTGCTGAAAGAAATAGAGCCGTGCTTCTTGATTGAAGAGACAGAGTCAAGAACAATTCGCAACAAATAATTAGTCTAAATGTTTCTAAGCGATTCTTACAGAATCTGAGTATGGTTGAGAAAGATTCCTATTTATGAATGCCATAGGACTGCCTTTCACAAGGGGAAAGTTTATTTATATAAGATGAATGAGTTAAAGCATAGACTTGCAAGTTCTTCTTGAGTCATCGGACCCAGAAAACATGTATTTTATATTAAGGTTAGTACAATCTTTCAAACAAAAACATTTATGAGTGTGCTTTAACTGATGGGTATATGATGACTGACATTGCAGAACCTCTTCTGTGCACACCTACGCTGGCATGCTTTTATACATAGGAGTAATCCTAATTAATTTGGGAAAATTGCTCTTGTGCATGAATGTATTCATTAGTATTTGAAACACCACGGTATGGTGAGTCTTCTAGATACTATCTTGATCTTAAACTTAAAGATGCCCACAACATCCCATCCGGTCTTTGGGGCTACCTGAGTGCTAGTAAAACCAGGCCAGCACCCAGTCCTTCCCCTGAGGGCTTTAACATGGCTAAATTCTCTTCCTTACAAAGAAGTGGCCTCATCTGTGCTGTCTAGAGGGAACTGTCCTTTGTCTGTGTTATCGCCTCTGTGTGGCACGAGAAAGTGCTGGGTTAGAGAGATAAACACAGTCCAACTCTTGAGTGCATGTCCTGGCTCTTTTTAGTTTGTAAGTGCAAAATGTAACTTAAAAGAATATTTGTGTTCATTTTACACCTTGAAGCTTTGATAAGGTATTATTGCTCTCATCTGCTCTTTACAGGAAAGAGCAGCCCTCTTGTTCCTTTCAGCAGTGTACTTTTGGGGATATATTGTCTGTATTTCTGTCTGCTGAACAGTTTTGCCCAAGAACATTGCAGGGAAACAGTCTTTTTCTGTGTGTTGTGAGTCTACCTTTTTAGAGGTAAGATTTGATGTAACCTAAATATTTTTTTTTAATAAACACCATTTCAGTTTGTTTCAAGGAAACTACTGGCTAAGGTATTAAAGGGTTGAAAAGTTATAGCACTAGGAAGAGGGGTTTTATTTTGAATAGTGGAGAACATTGATTATTTCACAGGCAACAAGAAAATAAAGCCAAAGAACCAAAGATATAATAGTGAGTTTGAACTGAAAACTTGTACCTTTAAAGATTTCTAAATATGTAGATTCTGCTTTGCAGCTAGTGGGTCCTCAGAGATGCTGCCTGAAATTTTGAACGCCTGCACATGTTTTCACACCAGGGAATTGTTATAATCTCATCCCAAAACAGGTGACTGTAGTACACGAAGTGATTTTCACGCTGTAGTACCTATTTCTGTTAGCTGAAAGGAAGCTTAAGGCTTCCCAGGTGACCACCTGTGATGTATTACAGAGCTCTGAAAAGTATTTAAATTGAATTCCAGTCTGTCTGTCTTTTCTTAGGAAGCACCTAAAATGGAGGTGCTCCAGTTTTTAATGCTTGAGATACTCTGCTTGTTTATTAAGATTATTTATGAAGAGATTATTTATGTAAGGTAATTTATTGTGAAAAGAAAAATTACTTTTGTCATTAAATCAAACTTCATCCTGACGTTAAGATAGGATTTAACATATTGAACTAGACAAAAACATTGTGTAAGGTGAGAGGGATTGCCCCTCGAAATTTATTTGCTGCCTAAAAGCTGCCCACTGCGTTCCACCTTGAGCATTGCAGGTATTTTCTTCCTTCACCTGGGTGCCACTTGCTTGTTGTCCTTTCTGACATGACTTGTGCAGAAGAACGTTTCCCATCTGGCTATTTTGTAACACCTTTCTGCGAAGTGCTTGAGCATTAGTGCTTGCTCCAGGAAAAGGTGAGTTAAGACGTGTTTTTATGTGTCCTGATAGCTGCCTTGCTTCATCAATACTAAAAAAGGTGTCTTTATTGACACTGAGTGCTTTCCAAAAGTGTTCTTTCCACCATTACTGATGTGTTGCTTAACAGAGCCAGCTTAAGCTTGCCGCACTGAGTTTTGTGTTGTTTGTGTTGCATTGGTTGGTTACCTCTTTCTGTTAACTTTCCATGCACAATTTAATTAAGCTGTGAATAATGGCATGTGTTATCAGATGGCACAGCGTTATTAACTTCAGTGAAGTGTTGTGTGATGAACCAGCTAAAGATCTGGACAATAATTTATACATTCTTCATGTTTAACTGTCGGTGCATTTTGGATGAAGATAGCTACCAGCTTGTGTGATTGCAACCCTGCTGCTGAAAGAGGTGTGTCTGTTTATGCCAGTGAAGTGCTTGGCTGTTGGTATAAATATAATGGCATGGTAATTACTGGTTATAGATACAATGAAGATCAAACTTCTTTTTTTTTTTTCATCCAGAATGCTTTTATTATCCTGGAAGCATTCTTACTGTCTTTTCATGTAAATAACCAAGAGCATGGCATTTCAGAGTTAGAAAACTGAGTGAAACAAGTCATAAGGATTAATTTCTGCAAATAGTTTTCTATGAATTAATTGTCCATGTGCTGTGAACAGTATTCTCAGGTGCCCTTCTATACTAATTATTCACAACTTATTTTAGCTAAAAAACAAGAACTAGAAGAATCCCTTTATAACGTCTGTAATGTGCATACTTGCTCTCTGTATAAGCAATATGGTACAGTTTCTTTCCTCTGATTAGGTAACTTGTGGAACAAATTGATCTGATGCATATGTGAATAACGGGAAATTAGAAATATGCCAACAATATCTAGTTTTAAAGTTGTTTTTTTTTTATGTATCTGAAAATTTAAATAAGTCTAGTCTGATTTCTTAGTAAAGCAAATAATATGTGCATTTCAACAGAAATCAGACTGCTCACAAATGTTTTCAAATGGAAGTTGGCTTTCAACAGCAAATGGCAATGCAAAGTTTTCCTGCTCTTTTCAGCATGGTTCTGGCAGTGTGACACAACGTGTTATGACTCCTCAGCAAAATGTTGCAACTCATATTGGTCAAAGTATGTAGTGTTTCAGAGCAATGCATAATTTGTGATTGCAACAATCTCAAATAGAATACAAGCAATGGGAGCACACAAAATGTGTTCAGTGTTTCCATCTCATTCATAATTTTGACTCAGCAGTTCCAGCTGATTATTAATAGTTTCTCTGACCAGCCTGGATTGGCTAAGGGAATTCACTTTAGCATACTGAAGTGTTTTCATTAAACCTGGCCTATGCAAAAGTGACTTTCTAAATTGGATTCACTGAACTAATCTTGGTGCCTTTGCTGTTGTGTATTGCATCAAGCAACAAAATAAGCAAGAAACAAAGTGGTAAAAAATATTATTTAAACTGGAAGTGAGGCAGAATTCATTAAAAGTAGACTATGGACCATGCTCATTATAGGATTTGGTAATGCTCATAAGTTCTTCCAACTAAATTTAATGTATGCAAATCATTATTTATGAGCAGTTATTATCAACAATACTAATAACTTCAATCGTACTAATAATAGCTATCTGGGCTAATTAACTGTTTTAAATTGAATTTTGTAATATTTGCAAGTTTTCTCACTTTTATGGGAACTAAATAAAATCAGCCTCATTGCTTAACACAAAACTCCATTTCATACAGGACAATTCTGGTTTTGGAGACACGATTTCAAGCAGATTAAAGTGGTGGTTAAGAAAGCTCCTGCTTGTGCCAACAAAACAGATAGAGGAATAAAGTCAACATAAATTCACTGAGCATATTTTCTCTGTTAGTATGAAACCAGTTCACTCTGGTGAAGTGCAGAAGGCTCACTTGAGAGTCTTGTACTTGAAACACTGTGTTTAGATGGTTCCCAAATGGTGTGGGGGAATCCTCTTCTTGTGTTGGTTCTTTTCTGTTTTTCTGGTTAGAAAGAAAATGATTTTATGATCCATAGGCAGTTGGTTTTTTGGGGGGGGGTTTATTATTCTTTCCTGTTTGTGACGGGAAGAAGAAGAAAAATTTTGACCTAACTGTAAACAGAAAGTGGAAGGCAAATTGATGGGAGCACTGAAATGGGGATCTCCTAGGTTTTACACAGACCTATTCAAAATGGTTTGAGGGTGGTAATAATGTGCATTAGTCTGCAGATTCCATGGGACCTTGTTCTATATGGGCAGCGAGGTACCATGCATATGAACCCTATGTAAGGCATAAAAATAAGTGTGAATGATAGCAATGCAGATAATATTGCTTCTTATAAATAATAATTAATGCTAATTAATGTTGACTCTATATGTTGTGGCTTGGATGAAACTCTGGCAGGAATTGGCAGACATGCTGATATGAAATCTCCACCCACAAGGATCTGCTGAAAGAGCAGTATCTGGTGTAAGGGGACCTGCCCTTTTAAGTGCAAAGAATACAAAGGTTTTCTAATTGTTTTTCCCTTTTGCAGGGAAAACAAGCTTGTAGCTTTAGAGTCAGTCTGCATGCACACATCTCCAGGAGCTACAGATGTGTAACAAATGCAAGATCAGATCGTGTTCCTTATGTAAGCTTATAAACAGTGTTGCACGTTCACTGGAAATGGCACATGCAAAGCGATGTTCTCCAACAGTAATGGCCCCTTTCCCAATGGAAGATGTAGATGCCAACGCATTTGTTGAGGACAGGCGATGCCCTTTCCCAAATAGGGTGGGAGGCTGCTGAGCTATGCTGCTGTGTGACTGTTCCACAAGAGGCAGGAAGGCAGGCTATGCAAACTGGTGCCAATAGGGAGGCTGACGCCTCCTCAGTAGGCTTTGGTGAATCGGTATCTGCATGAGTATCCGCACATATGCATGCTATTTTCCCTCCACCACTTCCCTCCCACTCTGAGCTGCCTTCCTCCCCACACTGCCCTTGAGTCAAGAGGTCAGTGCTACCACTTCTTTTTTCACCAGTCACACTTTTCTTTCTGTATTTTATCCTCTGATTGTTGCTTTCCTTCTTTCCGGTGGAGGGGCAGCAAGAGCCATTTGGTTGATTTAATGTTTTCCTGGGAAGGAAAGGATAAGACTTAGAAAAACAGGATGCCGTGAGGCAAAATGTGATGATTCAAAATTCTTTTTCTTAAGGGAGGGGATTTTTCTTACAAGGGAGAGAATTTGCCCCAACAGAGCAGTTCTACCCACATTCCTCTGAGACACAAGAGTCTGTGTGCTGTCGATGAGGGAGGATCAGGGACCGAATGACCAGTTGCCATCATAAAATAGTCCTGCTTCCCAGAGGGAGAGGAAGAGAAAGGGGTTGTGTGTGGCCTTGAAAACAAGAAGGAAAAGGAGATGAGGAAGTGCCTGGTTGTTCCTGTCTTGGTGGGGTGTGTTGCAGGGTCCCTGGTGACTGTGTGACCAGCAAACACCCTTGCTGAGAGCTGTAGACCAGGCCATGTGCAAGGGCAGCTCTGTGCCTGCAGTAGCTGCCTCTCGGGGTAAATGCTAGAGAAGAACTGGGCCTGTGGAGCTGTATTAACTGGAATTTCAAAGGTGAGCTATTCTGTTTTCTTGTTTGTTTATTTGCTTCCCACTGGGGGATCACTTGTATCTTGAGATGAATTGACTTGATACACACCTCCTTAGCAAATACGTTGATTCAATGTTTAGAGGATCATGTTTCTTTGTGGTGCAGAGTTATTTAATACAATATTTGTGGTAGGCTGATGACACTTGTGATGATCAAAAAGAATAAGTTGCCTATTTTTTTAAGAATGTGTTAAACCAGTTCTGTCAAAACAGAGATAATAAATACCAGTTACTGTTTAGTCAGTTGAAAAGGAGTAATTCCCTACATTTTTTGAAACACAGTAGGTAATGTTTTGGCTGAATGTTTATGAAGAACCTATACTTACCTCTACGTTTCTGAAGCTGAGCATAGAGTACTGTATTTGTTTTGCATGATTCTGGAATCTGAAAAACTGGACTATTTCCCTGATC
Organism: Drymodes brunneopygia; assembly: GCA_013400955.1. NCBI lineage: Eukaryota > Metazoa > Chordata > Aves > Passeriformes > Petroicidae > Drymodes > Drymodes brunneopygia. The sequence continues at coordinate 140,248 of VZTZ01042091.1, forward strand.
ATGATGAAGTATATCATGCATAAATATATCATGAAGTAGATCATGCATAAAGTAGACTAACTTTAAGTGTTCAGATTTCATCTGCTAAACTGCTCTGGCAGGAGTGAAATGCTAGGATAGCAAAAGCAGACTACTCCTTCCTTCTTAAGCTGAGGAAGCTGGTAGGAAGGTGGGCAGGGACCAGGGAGATGGCACAGGTTCTGCCAGTTTGGTGGAAGCTTGTTAGTGGAAATCCTAACAGACCAGCTTGGCACTGATCTTTCTTAACATTTTCCTTAATGCCTTGGCTGTAGAAGGTTGGAACTGACTGATGAAATTCTCTGCTGACACAAGACAAGGAGGCATTGTCAAGGTAGAGATAATGTCCAGTCCAGTCCTTCCCATACAAGGGAGTGTGAGTGCAGGAACAATGAAAACAGACTAAATGTTTAATAGCTGAGGGCCTCTGCCTTTAGTGGAAATGGTTGTTCTCTAGAAGACAATGCAGCACTAGGTGGGAAAGAAAGTGTCAGAGAAAGGTTTGCATATGTTGATTGACTACAGAATAACTGTGAGCTTCTGGCACAGTCTGGGAAGAGCAAAATGGAAACAGAGTGATCATGAATGGATTAGGTTTGCAATTAGGAGGTTGCTAAAAATGAGATCCTGTTATAATCTTATAGCTGCAGTAGGAAGAGCAGCAAACCTCACTGGACCTTCATGAACTGATGAATAGGGCTCTTGATTCAGAAGTTAACAGTATCAGGGGATAGTACAATGACACAAGACTAACACAGGCCTTATTTTCAATCAAGAAGGCATGTGTGCTTTATTTAGCTGTATAGTGCATATAGAAAGGGAAATTACTGTAGACATTGCTAATTAAAAGACTGAAATCCAATAAATTTTAATATTGAATGATGATGATGTACCATTTTATTCATCTTAATTTTCATTAATTTCTCCATGTATGACATATTTTAGACTCTCTGGAACTCATTATTTATAATTGGTCTTGTGTCAACAAGCAGCAAAGATCAGGCTGTCTGCCTTTGCTGACAGTTGGCTTAATTTAGTAGTAGTACTTAGCAGTTATGTAGTGCTTTAAAATTTCAAATATTAGTCAATTAGTCATCACACCAATTTCTTTAAATACTATCAGCCTTCTATAAAGATGAGTAAATAGTTGTTGTTATCCATATTTCTGAGATGAGGAAATTCAGACACAGAGGGGCTAGTCATGTCCCTGTGCACATTTATATATGGTATTTCAAAGGCACATATCATTTCAAGATCCTACAAGTCTATCTACTTGTTAGACCTGATTTGGTGTCCACTGGAGCCAATGGAAATCATTCTATCAGCTTCAGAGAGTTCCCTTGCTGCCTAATTGAATTACCCTGCTAAAGCCAGCTTCCTAATATTACCCAGCTAGCATGGTACACTTTGAGATGGGTTGTGATGAAAAGCGCATCTGCCCTGGCAGTCAGAACCCTTACTGGGGTTGTAGGAGACTAACAAGCACCAAAAATGATCAGGTTTGCTCTGCACCCGGTGAGTGAGACATGAGACTCTGTGAGGGCTCTGTTTTCTAGGATAATTTAAGAGCTTGAAAATGATTATAAATTGATGACATTTTTCATGTGTTCCTAAGCAAGTATCACCTGTTGATTTTTTGGAAGAAGTAGCCAGGTATTTTGACAGTCCCAACATACATTGCTCAGTCTATTCAGACATCCAGATGACTTTAAAAACTTATCCCTACACTTCAGTGCTATGTGGGAGTTAAAACTTAGATAGATATGTCTGTTGACCTTTTCCTGAAAACTCTAAAACTCAGCAGCGTTTTTTTTATATTGCTTTTCAAAACCTGAAGTTCTATGAAGAAGGAAAAAGAAAAAGGAAGGGAAAAAAATCTTAACCTCAAGTGTAAGGCTGAAAAACCATAGAAATCCGTAAAGAAGTGGCCAGCAGCTCTGTAGTGTCACCTAAATGTGACACACCTAGTCAAAGTTTGACCAGTTATGTGCAGTCTTATGGTTCAATTGTGTTCCTTGAAAGATGGAAATAACCCTTCACAAATTCAGGATCGTACTGTCATGTGTGTTAATTCAGAGTTCTCATTCCTTGAGAATTTACGATGCTTTGCATAAGAATTATTTGTTTCTGCTAAAGTTCCTGTCCTTAAACTTAGTAGGATTTGTGACAGATAGCATAAAACAAGAGCAAAACCATATGGAAAATATGATGTTATCAAAATATATTATTGAATATCTTTTGATGTTAACATTTACTTGATCCTAGTAGTCAATAGCATAGTATAGCCTAAGCTTTGAGAGACAAGCTTAGAGTGGGAAAGCAGCACAAACAGCGTTTTCTTCACTGTCCTGCCACATACTGCTAAATAAATGCTTCTTTTGCCTGCTTTCCCAGCCAGTATATGGGAAATATCACAGTAACAAGAACATACGGAACAATCCTCTCTCTGGGTGCAAGGCCTATGCTGTGCTCCTAAATAAAGCTTTTCGTGATTGTTAATTTGCTGCTCAGCAGCAATCAGGAAATGACAGATGCTGTAAGAAAGACCCCTCCTCAGACTTATTTCTGTCAAGAAAAAATGATGAGAAAGTCATGTTCCTCCACGTGCCTCAAGGTGTCAGATATTATTGGGGCATTGCAGTCAAACCAGTGTGTTTACAGCAGATCAAAAAGGTGAAATGAGGCAGAGATGAAGGGTGCTGAACCAAACCCCCACCTGCTGCTGGCATGTTGGCTGCATGTGTTGTTGGGCTTTACACTCAGCAGTGTGGGATCAATACTAATGCAGCAACATGGTAGCTGTTGTGCTCAGTTTCTGTTTTCAGGTAACCTTCAGCATGCGAGGGATGATTCTTTCTGATCCTGTGACTCTTAGAATATAATAATAGAATAAAATAGAATCACAGAATGTCTTGGGTTGGAAGGGACATTAAAGGTAATCTAGATTCAACCCTGCTGCCATGGGCAGGAACGCTTTCCGCTAAACCACGTAGCTCAAAGCTCCGTCCAGCCTGCCCTTGAACACTTCCAGGGATGGGGCATCCACAACTTCTCTGGACAATCTGTTGCAGTGCTTCACCACTCTCTCAGTAAAGCATTTCATCCTAGTATCTAATCATTAAACCTGCTCTGTTTCAGTTTGAAGCCATTCCCCCTTGTCCAGTCACTACCTGCTCTTGTAAAAAGTCTCTCTCCATCTGTCTTGTAGCTCCCTTGAGGTACTGGAAGGCTGCAATTAGGTCACCCCAAAGCCTTCTCTAAGCTGAACAATCCCAATATTCTTAGTCTTTACTCATGGGAGAGGTGCTCCATCCCTGTGGTCATCTCTGTGGCCTTCACTGGACTTGCTCCAACAGGTTCATGTCCTTCCCATGCTGGGACCCCAGAGCTGGATGCAGGGTTCCAGGTGGGGTCTCAGCAGAGCAGAGGGGCAGAATCCCCTCCCTCCCCTGCTGGCCACACTGCTTTGGATGCAGGCCAGGACACGTTTGGCTTTCTGGGCTGTGAGTGCACATTGCTGGGTCATTTCCAGCCTCTCATCCACCAGCACCCCTAAGTCCTCCTCCCCAGGGCTGCTCTCCATCTGTTCATCCCCCAGCCTGTGTCACTACTAGGATTGCCCTGACCCAGGTGCAGCACCTTGCACCTGGTCTTGTTGAAACTCATGGGTTCCCATGGGCTCACTTTGTGAGCTTGTCCCTCTGGATGGCATCCCATCCTTCAGGTGTGTCAGTTGCACCACCAAGCTTGGTGTCATCTGCAAACTTGCTGAGGGTGCACTTGATCCCACTGACGATGTCATTAATGACTATATTAAACAGTAGTGGTCCCACTATGGACCCCTAAGGGATACCCCTTGTCACTGATGTCCTTTGGGATTCTGGGCCATTGACTCCAGCCCTGTGGGTGTGACTGGGCAACCAATTCCTTATCCATCTAACAGTCTACCTGTTGAATCCATCCCTTTCCAATTCAGAGATGAATTCTGGTTAGTTATAGCTCCCAAAAAAGAAATCTGAATTGGATCTGGGTTCTATATGGCCAGTGGCACCAGCCTCCAGCATGGGAGCAGAGGAGGGCCTGGACATCCTCACAGCACTATGGCTGCTATCTCTTCAGAGCAGCTGCTCTCCCTGTTTCCCTTTACTTCTGGCTATGATGTTCCTGTTTCTTGGTTAGTGTTCCAGAGGGACAATGCAGTGGAAATTCAAGATGGAAGATGTTTTACTTTGTGTTTGATAGAAAACTGGCAGCTATGGTCTGTCACTATGCTGGCAGTTTTATTGGCTGTTTTGCCACTTCTACCCCTGTTCTCCTTGTTCTTAGCCCTGGAGGGGAGATACCCCTTAATCCTTTTGGGTCCACTTGATTCCCAAATTTCTCCAGATACCTTTACATTCTTTCCTTATAGCTTATGTCTGTTTAAGTATTTTTGTCTGATTGGCTTGGGAATAAATTAAATCAAGTTTTCATTTCTTCAGTCCTCCATTCTGCCATTTTTTAGCTGTGTAGGATTTGTTCCTCCTCCTTATGTGTTTTCTCCACTAGCAGTGTCGTTGCTTTTTTTTTGTTTAGAAGGACAATCTCACTCCTGTCACTGAGATACAATGTGTGTTTCAAGATGTCAGAACCTTCTTCTGCAGTTCCCCTCTCCCCTTGTGTTCCTGTCTCTGTGATGAAAAGGTTTGTTAAGAAAGAGCATCAGAGTTGTAATGGTGAGAAAATTTTTAGTTTTACAGCATGATGGTGTACGGATGATCTAAGGGAAAAGCATGGCTTTGGAATGTGGCTAAGGCACAAAAATCTGTTTCTTAAACCTGACTTTCTGTTTCTCCCACTCCTTGGGGAAAGCACAGAGTTTTCTAACATGCAACCTGAGCATAGTGTTAAGGATTCATATGTTTCACAAAGCTTAGAATGAAAGCGCAATATAAATGGCTCCCTTTCCAAATGAGAAGGAGGTCCCAATAATCCCATCCTGTTATGGCCAATTTTGTGACATTAAAAACCATTGAAATAAGTTGATTTTAACTGTGAGATCAGAGTCAGATAATGAATTGTAGGGAGATGCGTGAAAAGTCAGGTGCAGTTCTTGCCCTGGAATACAGTGAAGTTAACAATATTGGTTTTTGAAAAAATTGGGTATTATTCCAAATTGTGCAAAAACTGTTAATGAATAATAATTTCTAGGTTTCATTGGATTGAAGCTTGCTAAGGGCAGTCTCAGGCTGTCTTCTGTAGTCAAGCAAATTTCTTATTAAGAAAATGAATAGGAGTTTATTGAAATTGTTAGATTGGAGTCATCAGTTCTTTCTTTTCTGGTAGTCCTTCAGTTCCTCTCCCCACAGTGCCTGAAGCCATACTTAAGTTTCATGAATCTACGTATGCAGAGAGAGAAATGAGATTATTGTGCTGAAGATCGCTGTCTCCATAGGACACAAAGAAGTCTTACACACATACACATACTGTGAGATGAATATGCATAAAGAAAGATGATGACTTTCTGTAAATTAGTGTAGCTTAATTGAAGTCAATCAAACTACTAATTTGATTTAGTCAAACAGTACTAATTTACACCAGCAGCTGAGATTTTGGCCCTTACTGGTTTAATTTCATACTAATCTGTTTATAGCTTTCAAATATATGGAGCCAGCTGATTGCTAAACTGTTTATTGGGTGTGGTTCCAGGATTACAACAGTAATTATTTTACTGAAGCCCTTTATTTTCAAAAATGCATGTTTCAGATTTACATAATAGGACTAGACAATGACTAAGGGGCAAATTATACAAAGATTATTGCATGCACTTACGCATGTGTTATGTTTTTATGACTCAGAATGGAGCTTGTTTGTATTCCACCTTTGGGCAGAGGTCTCTTTGTGGAGGGGGAACAACATTGTAGAGTGCAGAATTACAAAAGAGTCTCAGCCTGTGGAATTCTGTGCCAAGACATGATGCTAGACGATAAAATATTACTTAAGTGTGAAGGTGGGGGACTTGGTTATGAAATGCCAAACGGTTTTCCACGGCTCTGCTCCTTCCATGTGGTGTTTATTGCATCCTTAGAGCAGAGGCCTTCAGTGCTAATCCTCACTGCAAAACACTCCTCTTTGCTTCCTGATATCAAGTGCTGGCATGGGAGCATTCAGAATGGTGTTTTGGGTGGTGTTTGCCTGGAATTACCCACTCTGAGTGCCTCTCTCCATGCCAGAGGGTGGTGTTGATAAGAACAGTGGCATGGTGCTTTTAACAAGCTTTGAAATGTTGTTTTCCTTTTGTATGCTCCAGAGAACAGTTTGCATCCATTTGATTCTCAGGAAAGCTACCAGCAATCTTGTCTGAAGAACCTTCACAGTGGGAAGAGTTTCTGTCCAGCACAGTTCCCAGTGCCTGTGTTGGGATGGATGGATGGATCCCAGTGCTCTGCCCTGTGTGGTTCTCCACTTCCCCATGGATCCCCATCAGTCAGGGAGCCAGTAAGCAGCTACTGGGTTGGATGGGTGCTGAGGGTGGGAGGACACTTCAGTGTAGGTTTGGTACTTGAATGAACCTGTTCAGCCTGGTTGTTGGTAGGATCTGCAGTCTGAAGGTGAAAGGCTTTAGACTCTTATCTTTTGAGCTGTGCAGCTTCTCTCCTGGCTTCTTGGTGTTTACGATAATTACCTTGATGAAACAGACCGTCATCTCCGTGCTGTCATCAGCTGGGCAAAATGTTTGTTGGAGAGTTCAGGACTGCAAGATTTGCTTTCTTGCAGCCAGAAAAGAAATTAATGAAAACATTGCTCTAATTATCCCCATCCCTGACCTCTTTAATGCATCCTCAAAACTAAATGTGTATAAATAATTACCTGGGTTTTGTAAACAGAGCTAAACAGAAAGATTCAACCCACTTTTGGGTTCACCAACTGTGACAGTACTTCTTAAAAAAAGAAGTGCCTGTGAAACAACTTACTGTAACTCTTACAAGTTTGCAAAATGACCTCAATCTTCACAAATGCTTGTTAAAGGATTTTCTAAAAAGAGCAGCAACACCTGGAGACTCATTTATCACTGTCTCTGCCTACTGGCGATCCCACCTACACGCTGAAGAATGACTGCTAACATAATATTTATGCAATAAACCAGCTGAAATGTGTAAAAAGCAAAGTCTTCTGTAGGGATTGTAGAGATTAAAGAAGTATTTGAAGTCATTGGTTGTTTTTTGCTGCTTGATAAATAGGGAGGATTCTTTTGGTTTCATGGCATAGTTCCCTTAAAAAGAGAAAACTTCTGACGCAGGAAGGCCACCTAAGACCAAGATTTTCCTGTTATGAAAAAGGTTCTTTCCCTCATCTTCATAATTATAAACCATACTTTCATCTTCTGTAACTCAACTATGGAGCAGGACCACTGAAAATTTCTTGAAGCCATTTGCTGTCTCTCAAGCCTCTTCAATAATATCCAAAGATAAACACCATGCAAATACCAGCCTCATAAATCCCAGAGACCTTAAACTTCTCTAACTGAAAAATGGTGTGAAGTCTCCACCTAAGACCCAGGTGTTCAAAGTGTCCATTAACAGAGGTGCAAGACTTATAGAGGAATCAAAGCCACAGGCAGAACTGAAGCCCTGGAGGTGCATTTAGTAAGTGCAGGCTCAGCCTGAAACCTACAGAACTGAGTGAAATGATCTTGTGTTAGCTTCAGTCAGTCCAGTAGCTTTGATTATGAGTGACAATTGGGTTTATAGAACACATCTTTCTGCTAGCAAGCATAAGGCCTCTCTCCCTAGGCTTCTGTCTCTCCTGTTCAATGGCCCTGAGCATTGAAATTCAGGAATGTTCATGGAACCCAAATTTTATCTTAAATCTCTGGGTCATCAACCCATGGAGTTCTTAAACAATGAGCCTGTTAGCACAAATATACTGTAGCTATGTTGGTCAGTTATAGAGGTGAGGACCACCACCTAAGGTCATGTTGGTCAGTCTAGAAAAAAAATGGATCTTCTCCTCAGATCTAGGAAGCTGGTCACCACAGGACTATCACTTTAAAATCATGTGTGATAACTCTGGTCATACATTTGTGCCCAGTGCAAGTACAAGGATTGTACAAAAAAGGAGCAATTTGTATGCAAATGGTCAGCAAAAAACAGCTCTGTCAGAACAGAGGGACAGAGTCCTCATGGCCTCATGAAAGAGTTTGTGACTGAGCACACAGCAGCTATGTGAGTATGTTGTAGTCAGCAAGGATGCTTACTGAACGGCATGATCCTTCTTCTGTACGCATCTTCTCCCTGCCCACCAGCTTTGTTCAAAACAAACAGAAAGACCCCAATAAAACTAAAAGCTCAGTAACAAAAGTAAACAAAGGAACCTCCCAGGACACACAGAAGTAACATGCTAGATCTCTGCATCAAGGTTTTGACCAGGGGTGGTTTGCCCTTTAGTTGTGTCACTTCAGCACTGTTAGTGAAGAACACCACCCAGTCATCAGCTGATGTAAGCTAAGTAAGTGTCTGGGAAATACTTCTTCAGAATAAAACCTTGCAGCTTGTAGTGGATCACATGTGTGAACATGAGTTGGGAATGCTGTGTAAAAAGGAAAAATAAAAATAATTGCCAACCTGGGACATACAAACAGGAATACAGCTGACAAGACACATGAAGTAATCCTGCTTCACTCAATGCTGATAAGACATCAGCTGGAGCACTGGAACTGATTTTGGGCTGTGCCTTCCTAATAGGATGTGAGCTCATTGGAGAGAATCCAAAGTGAACAAGGGAATGATCAAAAATCTGCAAAACCTTATGGTAAGAAGAGATTGAATGAATTGGGGGTTTCGGCCCAAAGAAAAGAGGATTTCAAAGGAAGAGAGAGTTTAATAAGGGTCCTCAAACACTTAAAAAGCTCTGGCAAAGAGGAGACTAATTGTAAAATAATTTTGTCTAGTATAATCCTATGCTGGAATTGTTCATATCAAGCTCTAATTGCATTTTGTTAAATGGTAGAGTAGATAATTAGGAATACTTTGTTTCAATAAGGATAGTGATTGCCTGGAGTAGTAGCAGAGTTTCTATAAGTGGAAGGAAATTTTTTAGAAATTGTGGGTAAATATCTGAAGAAGGATTGAGGAGCAGATGCTTTTGCCTTGGAGCACCAAAATGAAGACTTTATTAGACCGGTTTTAGTGCTGGTTTTGCTATTATTTTATTGGAAAGCAAAACAACAGAGAAGATAACAAGACTGCCAAAGGCTTTTGATGATTTGAGCAAATTTTGAGATGCATTTCTAACACAGTGCCATGTTTATAGACAGCTTCATCATCATGCTACACGATGGCAATCCACACAGACCTCTCTCTCTGATATACCCAGCTGTCTGTAGGGGCTGGTAAAGAAGGAGTATCAGGGTGGTGCCTGACACAGCACAGAAGATGTGGTTTGGGTTAGTCTCAGTATGTTGTAGCTCAGCCAGTTCTGTCTAGATCATCTCCATGTGGTGTAATTTAAGGGATTTTCTTTTTCCTTGTAAGAAAAATAGATAAGGATTTGATTGAAACTGGTGGAGAAGAGATTGACTGGATACTGGCCATATGTTGTGCATAAAATGCCACTTGCAAGTGCTGCTAGGAACTTCTGTGAAATCCATAGAACCATCAATTTAATGCTTAGTGTCAGCAAATAAGGGAAAGGCAGAACCTGAAACTAAGCAGCCTTAGAAACTTACCTTCACTTCTTTTTTATTGAAAGATTAGGAAAAAGGAGAGGAAGGAAAAGGTGATTAAAAGTTAGGTTTTGATTGAAACAAAGAATTGAAAATTTACTGGAAAAAAATTTTGTAGAAATCTATTAGAGTTTTCAGGTAACAACAGCAAATCGACTGAACATGGAAAACATTGTATCACAGTCCTCAGGAACTGTGGTGGCAGGTACTTCAGTATACTCTATTATACATTTGGGTTCAAGTTTTTTGGACAAAAATTTCTGCCCCATGATGAACTACTATGTGCCAACAGAAAGGAAGACCATCAGGTGTTACCAGAGAGGGAGCCTGGCCAGCCAGTCTCATTGATACAGGAGAATGCGTAAGAGTACCAGGAAGTATAACCATAAAACTATGTCAATAAGTCAAAATCTTCTAGTATTCAGAGATAAGTTGGGAGGTTTTTTGAAAGATGTTATTTTCTGTAAGGAAAACAATTCTCTGGTCAGCTTTAATGGATAAGAAAAAGTGAAGATAATGTGGCTGGTTTTTAGGATAAAAGGCTTCTCCTGCATGTCTGACAAACTGTTTTTCTTTGGGAGACAATAAAATGGACACAGTGCTGCACAGCAGTTGTCAGCTGTTCTGTTTGTCTTGAAAAACATACAGGGGTGAGAGTGAGCTGTTAATATTTTCAAATTTCTAAATCATTCTGTATTGTGCACTGGTGATGGTGGAAATAACTACAGATCACCTTTAGGCCTCTGTGGTGCTGAAGAGATGCATTTGCCTGGCCTAACAGAAAATGCCAGATGGGTCACACCCAATAATGGGATTGTGTGGAGGGTTAACCAGCACTCACCCTGCCTCTTGCTTGTTCATCTCTTCTGTAAGATAGGAACAAAAAAGAAGGAGGGTGAAGAGACTTGTAGATTGAGATAATGATAGCTTAATACGGAAAGCAAAAGCCAAGTGTGCAATCAAAGGAGAAAGAGGAATTCATTCATTACTTCCCGCCTACTTTCTTCCCGGGAAGCAGGGCCTCAGCTAGAGTAACAGTTGCTTGAGAAGGTAAATGCTGTGATAGCCAAAGACCTCCTTCCTCCTCCTTTTCCCTGAACTTTTACATGCTGACCATGGTGTTATATGTAGGGAATATCCCTTTGTTCATTTGGTGTCCTGCCTACATCCCCTCCCAACCTTCTGCCCACTCGCAGCCCACTTGCTTTGTGGGGAAGAGAGAAAGCTTTGATGCTGTAAGCACAGCCAACGCACTGGTGCAGGTGTGAAAGCATGGCCCCACAGGAGTAGCTGTGAAGGAACTGAACTCCATCCCAGCCAGAACCAGAATGGATCCTAAGAATACTGGTCCTATAGCTACACAAGTCCTTGCAGTGTTTGCATCAATGTTTCAGTTGTTTGGTGTCATACTTATACCTTTAAATTTTTTTTCTTTTATTTTTATGAGACGTGGGTGGAGAGGCCTTGAATGTGTGCTAAAGATCTATTCACTAAGAGCTGTGTATACAAAATGCATTTGCAGTAAACTCCAAATGTGATGAAATGACAGAGACAAAAGAAAACCTGCTGCAGAACTTGTCCTTTAATAAACAGTTGGGAAATGCCAGTTATTGAAACACTCTTGGTTTCTTCAGAGATCAAAATAACTTTTTAAAATTAAGAGATTTGTTCTGTTTTTTTTAATAATGAAACGGTTTGTCTTGAAATTTTCTGCATGCAAAAGGAGAAGGGAGCTTAGTTTTAACCTCAGTTTCTGTAGCAACACTGCTAGCTTTTCAAATTGCCTGAGCTCTGACCGTGATGAAATACAATTATCCAAAGGGAAGCAAAAGCATTCCAGGAAAGGTGATGTGTGTATGTTTCCACTCCTATGGCAGAATGGAGTTGAACTCAGCATTAAACACCAGCAATGTCATGTTATCCTCTATAATTAAGTGGTTGTGGTGCTAAATGTAAAGATTTACTGTTCTGCTACTGTTTTAGCCTCTCTAAAACAACTTCACTATGGGGCTGAGAGGAACCAATTTATCATATTCTGCCAAAAATCAGCAGGAATGGCCATATTTTCCCCAAAAGATAGGTTTTGGTAAAACATCAGAGCATTTCAAACGTGTTTTTCTCTCATTTTTCCCCCTCATCTTTCTGTGAATGTATAGCACGTATTTTAGCTTTTGTCTAGAGTTTTTGAGAATCAATTACAAAATAAGAACTTTTTCAATAAAATCTGGCCCTTACACGTAGAGAGGGAAAAAAAGGCTGGTGGATGCTTGAGGAGCTAATGTAGGACTTCAGAGTGTCTGCTCTGCCAGAGGCTTCACCTGTGAGCTTTGTCAGGGAATTCAACTTTCCTGTGGCTCCGTGCACAATCTGTAAATGGGATAAGAGCTTTGTTGCCTCACAATCATCATTACCTGAGTGTTTCATGGGGTGATGACTAGCAAATCTCACTTCTCCCCCTGAAACTGCTGCATTGCACATAGATACGTAAACAGTGGAAATATTTGAAGACTGTACTCACCTCTGTGACAAAATGGGATCCTTCTTTTAGAGCAATTGCAGTTTGATAATTGGTCTTTTTTTTTTTTTCATTGCATGATTTACAATTTGCAGCAGCAACAATGGGTATTCTCAGGCCATTATTTCTGATGGAAGCATAAATGGGGATATAATTTTAATCTCATAATGAAATGATGACAGATAGACGTAAACATATAGTAGCACATTAAAATTCCCACAGAATTGTAAGTCAAGTGTCATCTTTAGAAGAGGCCAGGAGACTGAACTACCGTGTTATTATGGGCAGACCTGGTAATGACACAGATAATTAAGACTGACTAACTTTGTTCATTACATGATTTTTGTTGCAATTGCTGATAAGATTGCCAAAGTTTAAACCACTGGGACTCAGATTTTCTGTGCCAGTTCTTTGTCTAAGATAGATTTTTGTTGTAATTTTTGTAACATTTACTAAAAAAAAGATTTGATTATTTCTGAGAATGAAGTAAGGAGGAAAATACACTGCTTTTGAGCAGAGACTTGAGTCTTAACTGGTAAAGCTGGCCTGGTCTGAGATATATGCATTTAATTGACCTTGTAAGAAGGCCAGATAAAAGAATAGGGATGGAGACAACCTGCAGTTGGACATGAAGGTTAGAGAGCCTGAATAGAAAAAAATGGAAAAAAATTCTTAAAAATTTGTCTGAGCCAAACTTGTCCTAGTCCTCTGTTATCCCTCAGAAGCTGTGTAATGTGCCTGCAGAGAGATGCCTTGATCAGCTCATACTGGAGGACAGCAACCAGCCACCAGTTATCCATAACTCCCTGCTAAAATTGTGAAGGTTTGAGCTGCAGGCTGTAGAAACAGAACAGATCTGTGGGCTAAAAGTGTTGAAGTTCATATTATGTCTCTGGAAGAACAGCCTGTACAAAGAGAGGAATGTACCAAAAAAATAAAAGTTGCCTTGAAAGGATGGAGGGTTGCAAAGGTAAGAATTGAGGAGTTAGGGCGTGTTTGAGTAAGGGTTATCAGTGCAGTGCTACAGCAATACCATGGCATATGTGTGTTCAGAAGTCATTCCTAATCACATGACTGCAGGCTGTTCTCTTCTAGTGAATCTCCATCACATGAGAGAAGGTGTGTAGAGGTCCATGGAATTGAATGCTGCTTGGGACTAGTCCATAAGTCAGTAGCAGATAAGCTTTAAACATAGGAAACCTTTCAAAAACATGGAAAAAAGTGTTTATGAGCAGGGAATGCAAAATTTTCAGATACACCAGTATTTCAGCTCTGGTCTATATAATGGACGTAGGAGAACTCTTCCTTTCTCAAAGGAAAGATGCTTTGTGATTATAAATCCATTAACATTTGGTTTCTGCTTTTTTCCTTCTCTCCTCTGGAAGCTCTTAGATGCTCTAATGACAAATATGACAGAGAAGCCTCTGAATCCTTTCCTGAATGCTGGTTTAGTGTTGTTCTAAGATGGTTCCCATCCATGTATGTGAGGTCAGAATAAAGCCTCACAGAAAGCTTAGGAAAGCCACCCAAAGGCCAGTCCCTCTATTCCTTGCCTTTATCACTGCAGTTTGCTCCAATGGCTTGTGCTCTGCACAGTAGAAAAACAGTGAAAGTCAGCCCTTCTCTCAAAGGCTTTACAATGGAAACAAAGGACAGAGGACAGCAGGTGGACACAGATCAGCAAGTAAAGAGCAGAGGACAGCTGTGGAGAAAGACAATGAAGCAGCCATTGCAAAGGTTAGAGAGATCCTCTTAGAGAAATGCAGTAATGTGAGAAAGCCCTAAATTACTGGTTTGAAAATTTACCAAGTACAATGATGGAGTCTGGTCTCCTGGGCTAATGGCAGGCAGAGTCCTTCTGCATGAGGGTAATGAGAAATTTCTGATGAAGCTTTTTACAGTCTACTCATAGCTTGCTCCATGAAATAGCTAAGGTCTCTGAGAGAAACAGCTTCTTTCTCATTTCATTTTGGAATTATGTGATCTTGCTGCAGCAGACTAAATCCTTCTGCTGGTATGAAACATGTAATAGTGGCACTGTTTTTCAGGAGCAATGATATGACAGACATTGAACACTATTGGTTTTGAGGCAGTGCACCACTCTTGTATTCCAAGAGGAATGAAGAAGTGTTTGCAAAAAAGTAGCAAGCAGGAAATAAAATATATGAAAAAGGAACACAGATAATAGGGAAGGTGCTATGGGAAAAAGAAGTGTGTCAGATCTTCAAAAAGTACTGTGCTTTGTGGAAGATTAGCTTCTGGAGGGAATACAGGTAGAACATTTCATTTTATTTACTTTGATGTTTTCCATTCATGTAGAAAAATGTTGATTCTTCCCCTTTTAACTGAACCACCTTTGCAAAAAATACAGGATTAAGTTACAAAAATAAGGTCTATTGTAGTCAAACAAGTTTTGCAGACACAAACATTACTCAGAAGCTTGCAAAACCATGAACTGTGAACGATTCATATTTTCTAAGTGAAGACCTTTGCATTATCTCTTTTGCCTTCTGAGTACAGTTTCAACTCCTCTGTATGGTTTTAATGTGATTATCCTGCAGACAGAAAAGTCTCTTTGGTCATTGTCTCAAATGATGATGAATTTTTTTTTTTGACCAATCACCTGCTCTGTCTCCTCTGAAATAGCTGTAAGTATTATAAATAATTTTAATGACCATTAGCTTTAGCAGTCACCCCTGAGCTGCATGGTTTGCTTGGAGTCTCAGGCCTTTTTCTGTAGCCCCTTTACTACTTTCTGTAGCTTCCTTTACTGTTCCTCTATTTTGAATAGCCTTAGTGAATCAGGCCTGTGTCAGTTATTAGGGGCCCAGCACTTCTCAGTGTCAAGGTGATTTAGTTTCCTATATACTTTTGAGATCTGCATATTTTTCTGCACCAAGGAGGACTGGCATATATTTATATTGTGGCTGGCATTTATATTTGTAAATATATTAAATTGAATTGACCCTGCTTCTGTTCTACAGAAATCAGTGGCCAATCTCATGACTTTCATGTGCTCAGATGCTCCTATGGAAAAGTTTTCTGTTTACTTCTGTGTCCCATATACCCTCTAGAGCAAAGAAAATATTAGAGCTGCTGCAAGTGGCTTGTACCACCCATCTATCTGCCTGTGGAGTTAACAGAACTACCAGAGCTGCCTAAAGTAATGACTCCTAATCCAAAATGTGTGGGCTTGGGGGCTCAAAGGGTGAAACTGAGCACACATATTAATTGTTTCATAAGCAGTCTCCAAAACTTCGTGCTGAAGATGGCCAGACCTCCCTTGCTCCTTTCTCAGTGCTTGCTATCACTGACCTGGGTTCTGTTGTGAAAGTATTTGTTTGTTCCTTTGGCACCTTTCTTCATCAACTTGACATACACCCTAACTTCTGGAGCACTGCAAAAATTACCTGTTAAAGTGGCTGTAGGAGGAGAGCTGAAGCAAATAGGTTTGTGCTCCTGTTTGAGGATGAAAGAGCAGAGGGAGGGAAGGAGATTTAATTAAAATTAGACCTGATTTTTACAAAAATTTTAAATGTAGTTTAATTAATTGTAATGTGAGAGAATGGGAAGTGAGAAAGCATAATTTCTTTGTTTAACTTGTGCTTTTAATTTGGTACACTGAATTCTATATGTACAGTTTTTAGCACCATTCAAAAAATTATCAAACTGGATAAATATGTCACATTGCCATGACAGGTATAACCAGGATATTATTTTGAATTATAATTAACTGGAGTAGTCATAGGTAAGAAGAAAGTTCAAGAGCTGGGAGCAGAGATAAATAGAAGGATGGAAGGAGGCAGCTCATATGAAGATGCAAGGGAGAAGAGGCAGGGGAATTATGATTTTGTCCATCCACAGCGATGATCTCATGCTTTCCCTAATAATACATGTAATGTGTCTTTGTTTTTCTCTTCAAATATGTCATTGCTAACGATAGGATGAATGTGGTATCAGTCAGCAGGGTTGGAAGGGTTTTTTTGCTCACCATACTTTCCACCAACGCATCTTTGCATATAGCTTATTTTGTTGGAACATGGGGAGTGAAACATTCTGGATCCAATTCACCCCAACTATAAATCTGGTTGACATTAAGTGATTTACAGCATGGGTGTTCTTGATTCAGTATAGATACTGGAAGGAAATTATTTGTTTATTTTAGTCTTATTTTGCTAATAAATGCAACAACCTGATCCTGACAGGGGGAGGGAAAGCACGATTCTCTACCCACATAAGTCAAATGCCTGGTTTGGTTTCAGTGGGTACTAACTTGGATTTAATTTCTTAGAGGAAGAAATTCCTTGGTAACCTAGGTTTGTTCATTGGTTTGCTCAGAGGAAAGTTTTTTTCAAAAAGAAGTGCTGTCTGCTTTCCTTCTCTAATGTGCTCTGCTACATCTCTAAGCAGCTCTTTAATTTCAACCATCTGTTCTTTTGCCACTGCATCAACAGACAAGGGGAGGAAATTACTTCAGATTTTCAGCTATATGTATTTTTTGATTAATGTGTCTGTGTAAGCGGCTATTAAAAGCAAGAAAGAACATAGAAATGTAGCAAGATATTAATACAATTTAACTAGGTCATCAAATGAGATGACTTTTCCCTCCGCTGCAAAACTGCTTAGAAGTCCTATTTCATTTTTGAAGGAAAGAAGTGCAAGTTGCTTTATGAGACATTAATAGACCATATGTGAAGAATGAGTCTAAAGATATTTATTTATACGTAGTAAGGTGGTAGGTACTTGCACAACAGAAACTTCAACTGATGTTAGAACATTTCATACATGCTTCTTCGCTTCTGAGAGATTATTTGATTAATATTACCACATTAGCTATTCTCCTTTTATTATTTCCATGTACAGGTAAAGTACATGTGTAGAATCCCATGCTGCCCAGGAGGGGAAAATAAGTGGAATCAAATGAGTGTGTGAACTCTATGAACTGTTGGGATGTGCAGCAATGCCTGTTGCTTGCTCTCCTAGCACTTGCTCAGTGCATGGGTCAAACAATCAAGACTTTTGTCTCACCCCTTGAGTCTGTTCTGCAGTCACTAGCTTATAATTTGTACCTAACTTTTGAAAATTCATGCATTCATCTAGTTATTTCACTGGAGTAATGCATTCAGTGGCTATTCTCCTTTATGTACAGCAGGGATGAGTGTTTGCAAAATCACTGTTGGACAGGCTAAGACCTCTTTAGCTCAGCCAAATTTCTACCTGGAAAGGCAGTAACTCTTCCTGGTGCTACATGCCCACTCTCCACGTTGACTCTAATGGAGGTTACAGGTGGGTAGTTTGGGGCACTGTATTAGGAAGCAAATTTAAGGGTTTGAATTGTTGCATAAAAACTAAATTTTATTTGGGTTTATTTGAGAAGGTCAAGAGGTTTTCCTACCTGACCCATAGACCAGTCTACTGTTTTTCCTCTATTTCTTCTGAGGAAAATGCAAGATAAACAACTGCAGCTGTGATTACTGTTAGTGGTCTCTATTAGACTTGTGAATTCACTGGTTTTGCTCATAGATCTGTGGGATCTACAAGAAACAAGAAGGCAGAAGACTGTACTATTTCTGGGTACCTTACAAAAATCTTTGCAGTTCACTATGCAGTATTACCTCACTAAGTCTTTGGAGGTGAAGTAAGGTGAACCTCACAGACCAACAACTTGCATACACAATTAAGGTAAAGTGTTTGCAGCCAAAAATAAAGGGTGTCATCTGTGGTGACTAGCACAATATACCAATATACATGCAGAGGTGAGCAACCAGAACAGTTGCTGAAGGCCCTGAAACCTGAGGACATCCCTTCAGGTTGAGTTAAGAAATTAAAAGTCATCTAATGTGGGAATGAAAAGAAGGGTAGCCTAGCCTCTGCCTAGAGCCTCGACAGGTAAATGGCTCTGCATAAATGTCTGGATCAATTAAATTGCTTAACAATAACTATTGTGGCATTGCTGCTTTTGTTGGGCTAGAGTCAGTTGTTACAGTAATGAGCATCACATACGGTTTTAAATCCTGACATTATAAATTACCTCTGGTAGCAGCCTCAGGCTCGATCCAAAGTGGGACTTTGATGCTGCAACACTGAGTGTTATATTGCTGAGCTTTTATGTGGCTGGCCCAAGGTAAGCAGACACCTCTCTTAAGTGCCTTGGCCCCATGCAGGTATGTGGGAAGAGTGAGGTGTTTCAGGATCAAGTGCTCAGCTTTCTATTAGGAAATGCTGAGGATACTGTGTGATCTTCACCAGCACGTAGCTACCGGTTACACCCTTTATTCCAAAAACAGAGCTGGTCTCTCTCTTCTTCTAAAACATGGCAGAAGAGTAGGTGGGGGTGGCCTTTTGAACAGGAGCCTAGAGATTAAAGCACTCCCCCAGGTTGTGGGAAATCTCTCTCAGTTATGGCTTTTGCCTGAGGGAACTCAAACTCACCTCCCAGAGAGTTTCCTAAATAGTGTGTCTATCTTCTCTCAGCAATGCAGATACTGACCCTGCTATGGGATGAAAGAGAGCTGAAAGTGAACTAGGCTAGAAACCAAAAATAAGACAGTGCCTCTAAGGAGCACAGTGACTTCTCTCTCCAAGGGCCATTTCAATCAAAATGCCTTTGCCGTGCATAAAGTAGGAACTCAACTTCAAAATTTTCTTCTCCCTGTTAAGAGAAAAGCAAGGGCTTTCCCTTCCAAGTGAAACAACTCCAGTGCGAAAAAAAGAACAGTAAATATTTCAGAGGCTGTGGGGCTTTCAAAGCAGGTGCTTAATGTACATTTGAACTCTAGGGCATGGTGGTGGCAGGCAAGTTTCTTGCATGCTAGCAGGTGATCTGACTGTTGAAGTAAGAATGATATGGTGGCTGCATCTAGAAAGAAAACAGTAGCTGGTACTGTGTGTTATGTGGTGCATAGGGGTGTCCTGCAGACTCTTGATGGATCAAAGCAGTGATGAAAGAGGAACGGAATGACCAATTTTTGGATTTTGCTTGGTTTAGGTGGGAGATACTCAGTGCTGTTGAGGCTGGGGTGCTCTGTGGCATGTGGAAAAGCAGAGCTTTAGGTGTCCTGAAAACTGAAAGTTCCTGTGTGGAGGCACCTGTACAATACAGGTAGCAGCTGAACTGGGGGTTATGGATCCACTTGAATGTGGGTGGAACTTAGGCATTTTGGTCCTTTTTGGATCTATGTTCTTGTCCTGTATCTGGTAATTTTAGTTACCTTTACTACTGTGTAAACAAAACCATTATGTCATGAGTGAACTTGTACCATAATATTTGGGGCTCATAAAGCAGTGTAAGCTAACATTTGCTCATGATGCATTTCTACACACACTCTGGAGTCCTCAGAGCAGCCAGTGTTGACAGAAGTAAATGTGAACACAGCAAGTATTACTAGATGGACATGTCTTTGGGTAGTCTTAGCACGATGATTATGTTTGTCTGTTATTCAGTCAATTCAGTAACTTTCAGCTCAAATTCCTCTGGAAGTTGTGCCAAGCTGATGCTATGAATTTAGCATTCTGTCCTCATCACCTGGCTATTTTAAGGCATTCCACTTCTTTCAATCCAGTATCTGGATGCAACCTAAGTGAAGACAATGACATCTCTGAAGAGAATGGGCTGATCACTCTATTTAATATTGAATAATGTTATACATAGAACCGAATAGCAAAGGCTAAATCCATATCTTTGGCCCTGTCTGTATGTCATTGTGTGATAACCTGTCACCAGGTGTTTTACTTCCTAGTGCAGTGGGATTTTGGGAAGTGGAGAAATTTAGATCACATTCTAAATATCAGCGCTACCTGGAAGAAATATTTATTTATTGCAGCAGCTAGAAATTTGTACTGATTTGATAAGACGAAGCCTTTAAATAGCCTTTAAAGCATAGTTGGGCAAACAATCCTCTACAAGTCAGTGTAAGGGAAAAATAAGAATGGTTTCTTCTTATGAAAATTCACATTTAGTCTGAGCTGGGGCAAAATAAGAAGTATTCAGTTCTCAAGGAACAAAAATAATCCAGGAAGTGACAGTTCAAAATGTTTTGTTGCTGGTAAGGAAATTACTGTTTCTTGGGTTCTGAAATGACAAAAAGAAGGTGTAGCACATTCATCTGTGTGGAATTCAACTGGGTAAATTTTTGATCTCCTGACGTAGACAACCTCACCTGAGTATGTGTCCTAGTTCTGACCAGGACAGGGTTAATTTTTGCAGTAGCCAGGAGGTCTCTGGCTAGGACCCAGAGGTTATTCTGTACCATGTCACTTCATTTTCCAGGGATAGGGAAAGGTGTCCTTTCTGGGTCAGCATAGCATGGTGAAGGGAGCAGTTTGGTGTTGTCTAATTTTTGAGAAGTTTCTGTGTGAATTCTTCATTTCTTGTACCCTCTGTTATTAATACTGTTGCTGTTACTGTTCATTTTCCTGTGTTGTTGCTGTCTCCAGTAAATTGCACTTATCTCAATACGTGAT
This sequence comes from Drymodes brunneopygia, assembly GCA_013400955.1. Classification (NCBI taxonomy): domain Eukaryota; kingdom Metazoa; phylum Chordata; class Aves; order Passeriformes; family Petroicidae; genus Drymodes; species Drymodes brunneopygia. The sequence goes on from VZTZ01042091.1 coordinate 160,947, forward strand.
CTTTTGTGCCTCCAGTTCTCCTCTTCATCCCACCCTGGCAGCAGGCAGAGGGGGAAGGAGGAGCCTGCGAGTGGCACTTGGTATGGAGAATCTCCATGGGAGCATTAAACTGGGGAGTATCATTCCTAAACCATGAGAGGATGTCACTCCAGGACCCCTTTTAGTCACTGTACAGAAAGACTCATTTCTACAATGACATTCATTTCATGTTAAGCAAACGCTTAAATAGTGAATCACACTCTAGAGGTGTAGTTGTCCAGAGTGATCTGAGATGGATCCTACCTCGTATGTATTCGCTGTTATCCCCTAGCCAAGGAGAAGTACCTCTCCTGTCGTGTAGGTGCTCTTGTGGCTCCAATAGCTCTGGCAGAGGGAGGGACTATGTTTCCTAGCTGGAACTGTTCGTGGACCTAAATTACAGATAACTGCAGTTACAGGTGAGATAGTAACTACAAAGTCATCTTCTCTTGGCAAAACACTTCTAAAACCACCACAATCCTGCCCACCTCCTCAACTCACCATACCAATTGTCAGGCTGTAGGCCACTAATGAAGATTCTGTTCCAACTGTTGCTCTTTGCATTCCCTTCTGGGTCTCACCACTTTTTTTTCCTTATTTTCAAAGGACAACAGCAAATAGCAAATGAGGCTGCTCTGATGGAAATTTTCTGAGAAACTATCATTCATGCTAAAATTCATGAAACCTTTTTAAAAATACTTGACAGTTGTCCAACTACTCTTAGGAAGAGAAGAAGGAAAAAGAGTAATATGATCTCACAAGTCATTGTTCAGCTGAAGCAAGCATTCTGGACCTGGTTTGGAATTTTTTGTTTCCCACCAAAATTATTAGATATACACTACCTTGCATCCTCTTGTTTTAAAGGCTCAAACTCATTTCCTTCTAATGATTCTTACATTTCCAAGTTAGTGAACAGATTTCAGACATATGCTCGTGTTTGCATGAGTCTTTGATAACTATAATTTACAAACATATTTGAAATATAGGATAACTTAATCAACAAATATCCTACTAGTTCTATTAGCTCCTTTTAACCCAAGAATTGCTTTCAATTGTTGGGTCTTCTTTAATATAATTTTGTTTGTGAGCTTGTAAGTAGTTAAGTGTGAATACATGTTGGGCAGCAACAAGTTTATGGTTATGCCTTACATCCTTGGAATGGTAGCTTTGTGTTCACTTGAATTAAGACACTGAATTATAATTAAGTATTTTAATGATCTCAACACTGATAATATACAGAAAATTACAGGGATGCTTCTTGTCCAGACTACGTAGTCGGGAATATTCAGGTAAAAATTTAGCAGTGGAGAGACTACCACCTCCTGACATCAAAAACAAACACGCAAAAATCATCCAGATTGGGTCGATCAAGTTAGCTGGGGCCATATGTAGACTACTCTTGATCAAGTGCATCATTATTAAAAATAATAAAACACAAATGTGTTTTTATAGGATTCTTGTGTGGGAAAGCCTTTGGGCATTTCACAGAATACAACCAAAACCAAGAATTTTGTTTTCCATTAAAAACTACAGAATAACCTATTGAAATTGGAAACTGGCAAGAGAGCAAAAAAAAATGCCTACTAAACAGTTAGCAAAGCACAAAAGACAGAGCAATCACCCACAATTAATTAGATTTCTCTATATGCCAACCCCTCCTGACATCAGAATGAGATTTTTCACAACATCAGTGGGAGAAAGATCAAGCTCAAAATGAACTGTAGGAAAGGTCTCAGTGGGGAAATAAGGGCAGCAGAGCTCTCAGCTATGCTTGCACAGATTGAACTAAAAGATGCTTTTCTCTGAGCCAATAGTTTCTGGAATAATGATATTGCCACTTTTTAGAATTTAAACTTCCTTTTGCTGGAGGAGGATGATGAGATGTTGACGTTTAGACCTAGGCTGAACACTGAGATCTGTATTTGAAATACCTTGTGGTGTAAAAGAATTCTGTACCATCTCTTTATGGTGTTCCTTGATGTTCTCGTCTTTGTACATATTCTGGCAAACTCTTCTTATCTCAGCCAAAAGGTGATCAAAATAAGCTTTGATTTTTTTAAAGGGAGTTCTTTTCAAATCTGCAGAGTTGATAAAAATGTTGGGTTTTCAAAAGGGTTGGCACAGTGGAGATGTAACCACCTTTTGGGGTGGATTGAAAGGGAGCTGAACTGCTCAAAAAATGTTGTGTTACTTTTAAAATGTCTGCAATTCTTCCTCAGGCTTGTAAATCCTCATTTATGTAAACCACAGTCTTTTGTGGTGAAACTGTTCTCTAACAGAGTTTTTCAGCTTTGTAATGCGCTGTTTCTCTCTGTTGTTTTGGGTAAGGGATATGGTCTGAATTACCATGTTATCAAAAAACACCCCCACAAATAACTTTCACTTCCAGCAATCATAAACTGCATAGTTTTTCCTATTTTGGCAGACAGTTACCTCCACAACATTGCATACTAGATCAGATCAAAGCTAAAAAATCCCATTGCTGCCACGAAATGAAAAGAAACAGATATCACAAAGCTTACATTTGTTCAGTTCAGGAAGGGAGAATAAAGATTCCAAATGAATTGGAGAATAAAAGCACAATCATTAAGTAGGGTGGCCTTTGGTGTGGTCACCTCTGTTAAGATTCAGTCTAAGAGAACGTTGTTGTTGCCTCTACTTGTTCTGCAATGGCCCCACCCTATTCATTTGTGTAGAAGAATGGATCAAAGTGTGCTTGAAGATAGACAAAGTTTATAAAAACAGAAAACTCATTTTCTCATACGTTCTTTGGTGCCTGAGGCAAAGGTATTGATTGTAAGGCAACCGAAACAAACTAAGCTATTCTTGCCTCCTGTATGCTTGAATACATGCAATTGTGCAATATGCAGTGAAACAACCCAGAATGACGCACAAAGTGCAGTACAAATGAGAGACAAAAGGAGATGAATTGTTTAAATAAGGCAAGGCTGCGAAACCAAGACTCAGATGGGATTTCATCTTGTAGATGCTTCACAGAAAGGATAAAAAAAATCATGAACTTGCTCAGTGGTTTTGTCTTAACTGTCAGTTCATATGGCAACTCTATACTGTATAAATAGAAGTATGTTTGATTTGGTTTTTTTTTTTAATTGTGAAAAGTTGGTGCACTTTGCACAGGCCCATTAACTTGTTTATTACAAAACTGGCTTGAATGGTGTAGATTGTTAAGGAGAAAATGAAATGGATCTTTCATAATAGAGTGTGACTCTTGCTCTGCTTGGGGCCAGTGTGAATTTCCTAGGCATGACTGACCGCTCAAAGAGGGGCTTTGGTGATTTTGGGGACTCTGAATAAATAGGTTCTCTGCATTGGGTAAGGGTATTTCCCATGAGCAGGTGTCATTCAAGGTTGTTTGCAAATCACTTAAAATATATGGGGCTGATCCATGATGTAAGTATTGCCTAATCCTAATTGATTTTTGCAGTTCTGTCTCTGTTTGCCTGCACACCACCTTAACCATAGCAGCACGCGTCTGCTGCTCGTCTTGTGTCCACAGGACTGGTTTGTGGACAGCCTGTCAGACACGTTTGGCGGTCCGCTAACCTCCTCCATGTGTCCAGGCATGCTCAGGTCTGCGAGGTTCAGCTGTGTCAGCACCTCTGCATGCTGCTTTGCTGCTTGTATGGTCATGAAGCTGGTTTTGAAGAGGGCGTTGAGGTCACCCTCTGTGGCGTGGATTGTATACCCATGGTGGACAGATCTGCCCAGAGATGAAAGTGCTTCTCCAGGGATATCTTACTCTGTTTGAGGGAGTGGAATTATGTTCTGTGTGTGTGAGATGCCCTGATACTGGTGTAGCTGTAGCCTTGCTGGGATTGGTGTACTTTTGCTGCTGGTTTTCTGGTACTGACCAACAGTAAAGGGATTTGCACTGCTGTGGCAGCATAAAGGAACCGCAGTGAGGGAATAAATGCTGTTTACACCCCACTGAAGGCTTTTCTTTAATCCTAACACAGCAGAGAGCAGGCAGAGTGGAAGGAGGAACAAGGCTCCCAGCTTGTGCAAAGAAGTATTCATTACCAAGCCTCTCCAGCCCCTCCCTTGGATTCACCTGGACAGGTACTACTTCAGTAAGATAAATTATGTTCACTTTCCAATGTGCTGACTTTGGGGTAAGGGGGGAAAAAAAGTCAAATCAGATACGTTCTTTTTTGTTTTCATTAAGTCATCTGTATTTGAAGGTGGTGACAACTCAGCTTCAGGCTCCTCTTGTTCATCCCGTACTCTGGGAAAAGTTCCAGTCTGATTTTAGCTTTGCTCATAACAGAAAGTTTGCACTGGTGTCCTAGCCCTATAATAAATTGTGAATTCTGTCATCAGCTCTAATGGTATAATGAAATTTCAACAGTTACTCAGTGTACAATGTTCTTGTCTCTTAAGGTCCCCAGCTGGATGGCCAGCTACTGCTGGGGAAGGGGAGGGCTCCACACAACACAGAAACATTCCTTTGGATGAGACTGAGTTTGCTGTTACTGGGAATTCCCATTATGCCTAAAGGGTCCCTGCCCTGCTGTTTGTTTTCCCTAGCAATGTGAATTCCGTCACGTCAGTGCAGATCATTGAGATTTCAGTCCTCGTATCCTGCCTGTAGATAAATTTAAGGTTCTGTGGTTCAGAGACAGCTGAAGTCCCACTGGTTCAATATTTCACTCCTCCACCTCTGCTGTAGTTAACTTTGCCAATGCTATGACCTGTATTCCCCACTCCTCCCTGGTCACTGAATGTGCAGGGAATGCTGACTCAAGTGTTACTGGGTGTAAGGGGAAGAATGTGCAACTTAATTGTTCATGATCATGGACATGAGGAACAGCCCTTTCCAAGCTTTTTGGGGGAGGATTGCTTTACATCCTTGAATAAGAAGCATAAATTCTCCCTGCAGATCCTATGCATAGAATGATTCCTCCCTTTCTTAAATCCATCAGTAACATTTATCTTCACATACATGATTTTCATGAGCACCCTGAAAAACTCTGGGATAAATTATCTATTGCATTTTACTGTCTTGTGTTTCCCAGCTAGGTCACTGAATTCATCTTATCACTGAGTTGTGTAATAAAACAGGCTGATTGGAATTCTGCCTCCTGATGCTTTTACTATTAACAGTATTAGGCACTGTTTGTTCTCTCCTCCAGTTTTGTCACCTCGTGGCACTATGAAAGACAATATAATGTTGACTAATGAAAAGTTATTCCTGCATAGATAGAAGTAGATTTATATTGCACTTCTGTGGAGCATCTCAGAAGATACAGAGAAGATAGTCACAGCCTTACACTCCAGTGGTGCTCAGATGCTGGAGTAGCAGTAACTTTACCAACTCTTCAAGTGACTTAATCCTGCATTGTAAATCAAACCACAAAATTCGATAGCTGCAATGAAAATATAAAGGCCTTTCTATCCTCTTACCTATATTCTGCAGCTAAGAATCAAACCTATCCTTGTGTTGACATTTCTTAAGGTTGTCTCTGCATTTCATTGCTGACATTTAGTGAAACCACTTTGGATTTGTGGAAATCATCTAGCCAACACTGCACTACTGTTAATTAGGACAAGAAGCAGGCAACATGGATAGATAAATCATCCAAACTGTGGTGAAATAGGTGCTTGAAAACAGACTAGGCGTGTTTCAGCCTTCAGAGACTCTACCTCACTTAATGAGCACCAAGAACAGGATTACTTCAAAATTCGCCATTGTAACAACTTTGCCAGGAAACATTTATTGCCACAAAGAATAAAGAGTGTAACAAATATCCTTAATCTGACAAACTGAAGAACCTTTCATTCTGATGGAGATGGCTGTAAACTTTGATGATCTTAGCTTGCAGCCATCCTTCTCTGATGATGCATTTGCTGTAATACAGTAGTACCTAGAAACACTGAATAGCTTTCTGGAGCTCATTGTGCTGGATACTGTATAGACAGCAAAAAAACCCACCAACATCAGAAGATAATAAGTTGAAACCTTAAAGTATCTTTCAGCTGCAGATTGATAGACTGCTAGAATTCTGGTTTGTCACCTTCCATTTTTATACTTTCTATAGGAGACATTCTAGCAAGAAATTCACAGTTTTCTTTTAAAGAAACTTGATCTGTGGAGTTTCTGATGGGCGGTGCAGTTCCTGTTGGATCCTGTCAAATTTGTGGGTGCAAAACACCTTCCTCAGTTAAATCCTTGCTGACTAGGTCTTCTCCATTTTTTCCCTTGCCATCTGGAAAGTGCTGTGCATGATGCTCAGTCAGAAGAAAAAGCACTTTTTTCTCTAACGCTTGGCAGGGAGCTGGCAACAAGAAACTTTTGTTGCCAGAACCCATGTTCTCTGTGGGGGTGGCTCAGATGGCACTGAATTAACTCAGAGACTTAAAAATGAAAGTATTTATGATAATTTTTATTGATGGTAAGTGACTAACCCTACCTCTAGGGCAACTAAACAAATTAACTTTAAGAACAGGAAAATGGGCTTCTCTGAATGGCCCTTAGATTTTGTTTTTGTGAAGAGATTCATTTGTCCATTCCACAGTATTTCTTCTTCAGCTTACATAATGCCTGGTTCATAGGAATCAAGACTAAATGACTAAAAGCACATCTCTATTCTTTCTACACAATTTTTTAATTCCTTGGTCTAGTTAGATAGGGAATAAAGTCTTGGAGCAATAGACAAAGAGATTATAGGGGTCTGTAATTTAAATCTATTTCAATAGATAGTTGGACAAGAGGGACTCCTACTAATGCCTTGTTCCTACTAGAATGCTTTATTCTCTCCTGTAAAAGTGAAGGACTAGCATTAATGATCAATCTCTTACCCAACCTGAGACCACAGCCCACTGACCTGTCAGCTTGTGCAGCTCCAAATCAGATGGAACACACACTGCTGCTTGTGCAGGCTAACAGATGAGCACTGGGAAGGGAACAGAGGGGTTCTGGGATTGCAAAGGAAAGCTATTTCAAGTGAGGGGTGTGGGGCATACATCTGCAGGAGACTCAGCTACATCAGTTGTGTTGCTCATAGAACAGCTCATTGACCTTATGCCTATTAGTTCCCTAATTCTCCACCCGCTTCTGTGAGGGCTCGGAACAATAGGGAGAATATCAACCTAGTGAATCACTGTTGACTGTGTCCTCCACATTTCCCTTATTTGGGCAGCCATTTTTGCTCAGGTATGCTGAACATCCATAAAGTGGCCAGGTACTAAGCCCTCAGACACTCAGACAGGTGCCTCAAAAGTTGTTCAGGGGAATTACTCCAAGGTTCATGAACTAGATTTTTAAATAAGTCTAAAGAATTTGGATGTGGGATCTGGGACCAAACTTCCTTAGGCTTCTTTACTTTCTAAAGGCAAGATATACAAATAAACTTGACCAAATTAGGATAATTAGAGTCCTTCATCTTACCCCTGCAGCGTATCTATTATACTTGTCTGGTGAGTCTATTATTCAACCGCGTCAGGGATCTTTGTTAATTTAGTGGGAATAAAGAATATCATTGGTATCTATGCTAAGAAGCTTGTGTTTACCATCAACATGCCCAATAGATGTGCAGATGTTAGCCTGAAGTGAAATTATAGTTAGACTTCATCTTCCACTTGGCCGGTTCATTAACCCATGTCTTACCGGCCTCTGTGACTGCATTTGGCATGGGGCTAGAGATTTCAGGATGTGCTGGTGTTTGTTTACTGTGTGTGTTTGGGATAACATACCAAAGAGAGAGAAGTATAATTTGTGCTTCCGTGTACTTACAAACCTGTAGCTTTTGCATGGCCTTTAGGTGCAACTGCTGTCTTGGGTACCATGCAGCTTCACCTTTCTCTGATATATTCGGGACAAAATCCTGTGTCAGGTGATGCAACATTGCCAGACAGCTGTCACAGCTGAAGAACTGGGCAAACTTGGATTCCTTTGATGTTTTTATTGTTACCTAACAGTCATAAGAACCTTAGAATCTGCAGTTCACTGGAGCATCATTTTTGTCTCTTTCTGCAGCAGGACTTGCAGAAGTAAGAGGACTGCTCGTTTTCTTCATTTGTCATTGTTCTTCCCACATCTGACTGACAGAGAAGGAATACACAGTCAAGTGCCAAATTGGCTAAAACAGAACAGCCAAACCAAAACCCCCTCAGTTCTATTCTCCATGTTTTTCTTTGGAGGAGTGTATGAATGAACTACACTGTTGACTTTTGCTTAACTCTTTCTGTGGATTATGTTTGAAAAGCTTTTTGTAAGAGATACTTCTATTTTTTTTGTTTGTGTCATTCTCATTTTGTTCACCCAGTGTCAACATCTCACCCAGATCCAAGAAGAGGCTAATAAACAAATCCTGACTATTCTGTGGCAACAGCTCCAAGATGAGCAAAAGCCAAGGAAGTCTTGAAACTATTAGCAGTATTTTACTGTGCTTTCAACACCATTTTCAATTGGAAAAGTCGACTGAGAAGATTTATATGATGGTTTGTAAGAAATTATGATATTAGTAGTTTGCAACTGAATCTATAGCTTTGCTTGAGGAGGAAAAGACACAGAACACCTGACCTAACTGCCCATCTCTGAATATTTGCTTAGGGGGATATTGTATGAAAAACAGAGGTGTTATATGGAATTTTTTTTTCATCCCCAAAAAGGTGTTTTTTCATCAGTGACACGGTTACGCACAAATATTGAAGCAGTATTTTGGGACATCATCTAAAGATAGAAAATCCTTCAGGTTAATGAAAAGTTTGAGGGTATAAAACCTCTCTGCTACCTTGTAATGCTGTCTTAGAAGACACTGGCAGCTATGCATTTCGTGCTATTTGGCTCCTCCATTTTTCCTTAGATTTGTAAAGATTCGGTCACAAAAAGCATCACTTGAGTTTCAGGAGTGAACTCTTCTCCCTCATTCTCTTTCTTGCTACTGCCCCACTGAGTGTTTCTTCATCAGAGATCGTTAGGTTTGTAAGCCAGATTGCTGCTGGTGTAATGATGCAGTTACACCAGGAAGAGATTTGGGACATTTTAACTGTACTTGGTCACATGAGCCATGCGAAGACAGCCTTCCCACGCAGAGCATTTGCACAATGCTTTCCTGGAATTTGAGGATGAAACACATCTTGCCTGTTGTGCTTCAGGCATTTCACCCAATGAGACAGAGCCCTGCCTGCTCGATTGCATTAGCTGGATTAGATCAGCAGTGACAGTCCTTCAGCTGTATTGCTGGGGCTTTGTCTTCACCTTGTACCTGCTGACCGTCGTCCCAGACAAGTTATTGGTCTGGGTGTACTTTTGCTTGGCCCAGATAAAATACTTTTATATTTTTCTGAGCAGCTGGTGTGCTTTTAAATAGAACATTTGAGGATGTGCCAAGAAAAATCGATTTAGAGGGTGTCTGAAAAGGATTGGGAAGAAAATTCCTGAAATGCAGTGGCTGCCGATAACTCATGATGACAATTTTCCCTGTCTGAGTGTTGTTGCTGTGATCAGTTTTTACGTGGTCCATTAGGCTGAATGGATCTAATCAGTTTTTCCCCCAGGTATGTGTCCCAGGATTCCTTTTACTGCCCTAGGCTGAACGAGGTTGCTGAAGGACAGCTGTGTCCCCTTGCTTTTTTCCTTAATGCATGCAGTGCTAGAGTAGAAGTGTATGTGTGGGGGGGACTCATCCCCTTCTCTCCTTGGGGTGGAACTCAGCTTGGAAGCTCCCTAGAAGTTTTGCCTGTTTGTTATTGAGGTCGCAGGGAAACAAAACAGATGTTGGTTATCAGCTGCTTAAATCAGCACTGATCTGCAACATAAATGAGGATGAAGGCTCTTCATCTTTCCAAGAAGTGGAGCACCACTGTTTTTTTTTAAGAGACTTCATCCATAGTTTGAAAGCTGTCACTGATTTATCGCTTCTTTTTTTTTTTTTACATTGCACCTATTCTGAGCTCTGGAAAACCATGCCCTGGAGGCTTTCTTTTCCACTGTGTTCTCTCCCTGAGTATTTTAAACACATGCCTCCATTTCAAATAATCTAGTAAAGGGAATTTCGTCTTCCTGGTTCCTCCTGAAGTCAAGTTCCATCTTTGCCCTTTTGTAGCCAGATGCTGAAAAAAAAATCTATTCAGAGGCTGCCAGGAAACTATTCTATTTGAGGCATACTTGGGGGAAATTAGTGCCCAGAAAAGAAAGAAATTGGTCATGGGTCTAGAACACATTCAACCCTCTTAATATGTTTCAGTTACCTGAATTATGTGAAAGCATGTGAGAGAATCACAATGCAATCTGCTGACAAATAGAGATGATAAATGATGAGGTGTTTATTTATCCAAGACCTGATTTATTTATTTGCTTGCTTAATCCCTGTAGAAGATTTATTTTGTTGATAAATTCAGCTTAAACCTTCCCAGGTGTCTCCCTTGGTCCATATCCATTGGATTTCTGGTGGTCACCATTTTTTTTACCCCCTTGTTAAAGTCAGTGGAATGTCACAGGCCCCAAGGGACTGGTTTTTTGGGGACTTTTGTTTCTTTGTTTGGGTTTGGTTTTTTCTCCACTAGATTTTGGCAATGAAAATAGTATAAATTACTACATCTCAGTGTTTTATTTAATCAGGTCCATGGATCCTACTTGTCTGCATAGCCCTCTTGCTAATGTGTGTAGCTGGTTTGGGCAGAATCCCTGCCCTTTATGTAAACTATATTTTCTCTCTAATAGAGTATTATTCTTGCTTATAAAATGCATACAGTCACACAGTTTATACTGGGCTTCATGCTTCGCTTCCTAGCATTCTCATCTCTTTCTTGCCAGTGAAGCTACGAATTTGTTTGCTTTTTGGTTAGCTAGGCCTAAAACGTTGAAACTCCTAAGATTCTCTGTTTATACAGGCCTGTCTTTGGTTTTGCTTTCAGTTTTAGGAAAAAACAGAGCTGTAAGTACCCATTGCAAACTGTAAAAAACATAGGAATAGCTCTGCTATCCTGGAAAGAGGACGTACACTTTCTTGAAGTGTTTGACATTCAGTGATCCAGTGTCCTGCTGAATCATCAAATATATCATTCAATATGATGAGATTTAAATGGGGTTGCTTCTTGAAATATTTGATCAATCTTTAAAGGGGGAGGATTCCATTAAAAAGGTTCTCAGCTAAACTATAGTTAGCAGGTGTACATATGAGTCTGAGCTGCAGTCTAGAACTCTGAAAGACGTTGCCAATGAATATTAACAGCTTCATTTAAAAAAAACACATTTAATTGCACTCATAATCAGTGGGGGAAGAAATAGCCTACCTAATATTTATGAATTAAAGACACGTGCTGGAACGATTCATACCTCAGCCATGAAAGAAAACACACAAGAAAAATAAGTAAAGGGAAAGAACAGCAAGTAGTCATATTAATACAGGCTGCATTAGAATGTTGGTGTACAAGAGGTACACATCAACATTGCACAGCTGTTTTTTTAACCCTAAGTCTTGGCTTCACCAGCTGAAAATACTTACTTGTTTCTAACATCATGAATTACAGTAAAAAGTTGGGCTGTATTTTGAGGTAGACTACAGAAACAAAAATGCTATGATGTGACATTAGAACGATACTCCCATGCAGCTTATCCAGGGTAACTCCATATCCTGCCCTTTGCCATCACATGTATCTCATCTCCCAGTAGTGCCAAACTGGTCTTCTACATCTCCACCTTTTGTCCACCACTACCTGGCTCCTGATCCTGGACTCTGATCACCTGGCTGTGATCTTTCTTCTTCCCTTGTGTTCAGTGTAGCATATTCCTTCTACCACATAACCTGATTCTGGTCAGGCCTTTTTCTTTACTGCATTCCAGCTCCAATCTGTTTGTCCAAATGCTCTCAATTTCCCTTTCTTTCACTTCTGCTGTTTGCTTTACTCCCCTGTAGTTTGTTTTATTTGGGTGCTTCCCACCCTCCCCTTGCTCTTGTTCAAAAACTGCTTCTTCCAAAAGCTGCCTGGCAATGAGCAACTGCTAACATGAATAATGGGGGATGCTGGGTCTGATGCAATGCCTATCCATGTTCCAAAGTAACCAGGACTTTCAGCTGCGGAGAAAAAGAATCATCTGTATTTTACAATGAAGGATTTTCAGTTGTTCTTTGTGACAGGGTCATGAACAGTCTGAACGCAATAGGTCTCCACTAGGTTGGAAGATGCTTGATGAAACTGCACCAGAGGGTTATAATTATTCAGTGTGTTCAGCTAGCAGCTTTGCTAAAAATACAGGAAAGATAGAAGGCAAAATTAATTATGTAGAGCACAGTAAATCTTCTCTTACTCAACACCTCCATAGCCTATATATGGCTCCCTTTTTAGGATTCAGTGTGGGCTTATTGTAGAGCTTACTGGCTGAGTTACCCAATCATAATGAGCCACTGTGTGCAAGAGTTGAGCATGATAAAGCACTCCTAATGCGTCTACAATGCAAGGCATTTTAATTCTGACATGAGTGCTGCAGGAAGACACGACACTCTTCCACACAAACACATGGACAGACTTAGGTGGGTGGTAGTGCTGCTGATGGAATAAAACTCCTCTCAAGTAGCAAAGTTTTTCTCACTGGTCCTAAATATAATATCTGAAGAAACTAACTTGTATTTGTCTGGCTTTATAAAAGTGCCAGTCCTTATTTATATTAGAAAATATAATCACAGAATCACAGGATATTCTGAGTTGGAAGGGACTCAGAAGGATGATTGAGTCCAACTCTTAAGTGAATGGCCCATACAGGGATTAAACTCACATCCTTGGCATCGTTAGCACCATGCTCCAACCGACTGAGCTAATTTCAGGGTCATGTTAAATACATTTTTATACCCTTAGCAAAACACATAATTCTTTGCTCCTTTCTAGGGTCTCTCAGTGAAGAAAGTATTTCTGTTCCACTTACAAGCTAAGAACTGCAAACTTAGAACATGAGTCAATTTTCCAGGGTAAGTACTAAGGCAGCTGTTTGATTTTTGTCATGCAGAGGCTTCTCAGATTTCAGTGTTATGAGATCACTCTTGACTCCAGGACTATTCGGCTGTCTTACCTCACTTTGGCCCCTTTATGTTTGTGAGGATCCTGCTTTTACCAGGTGCTTTCCAGGTCCCTCTTCCCAGGAGGAGCAGACATCCGTAGCACAGGTGTACCTTCTTTCCTTATCTCTGGGCCACATCTCTTCTGGCACTCCTTTTGTGTCTTCTTTTCCTACCAGATTGTTGTCCTTCTGGGTCTCAGGAATTGGAGACAGCCAATGTAATACCAGGAAAAACTATTAGGGAAGTGGGATTAGGACCTCATTCCCCTGGGTATTCAAGTCTAGAATAAAACCTGCTGCTGTTCAGCAGGGCTGGTCTAGCCTATGAGAGGTATTTCTCCTGTACTCACCGCTTCAGTATCTATTTGTTAGCAATCTGGATAAAGAGAGAGAGACATGGAGGAAACTCAGGAGCGAAGAACTGACGTAGTTTCCCAAATCATGTGGTTGTGACAAACCTGTTGGGTTGTTTAGACTGAGGCTTGCGAAGTGAGAACTGAGAGGGTGCTGGGAAGAAAAGACACAGATTATTGTCTGTCTGGGTGCAGTTGTTGGCACCATCTTTGGCTGTAGGAGTGACTTTTCCATCTCTTTGCTTTTCGTGTACCGGTTTGCCTTCTTTCACAATTTTCTGCTGCCCAGCCATAAATTTAGTGATTGTTCTGGGGAAGGAGAGATACATATTTTTTGACTTCTGAGCCTCTCAGGTTAGATCAGGCCTCTGTCCATCACTTCTGGTGCTCCTTTGCCCTATTGTAGCGCTTCTTGAGCAGCATGTAATACCTATACATTTGTAAAGATCCTGTTTCCCTGCCTCATAATTTATAGTGTAAAATGGGGGTACAAGGGGATGCAAAGGGGATGGTGGTTGACACCTGCCATGGTGAGCTTGCTGGAGGGAGAGCCTGTGACCCAGGCCACGCAGAATAAAAGGTGTGCCTCCTTGTATGAGGGCACCCTCCTGGTCAGCATGAGGCTGACATGACTACAGGTGTATCCCTCAGTAAATTTAATTCTGCAGTTCAAATTTAATTCATCAGTTCAGTGCTGTTTACATGCATGGCAAATATGTTCCTTCAGGAGGTGGGGGGAAAAAAATCCATGCTTACTGATAAAGAAGCATAGGACATTGTTGGTACAATAATTTCTGAATCTATTTAGAACTTCTATCATGCACAGTTGTAATAAGATAGTGGAAAGATAGTAATTTGCACTCGGTGGAAAAACATATTGTAGAGCTTAATGAAATTTCATTGTGCACTCTTAATTGATTTCAGCAAGGAAGACCTTTACAAAGCAAATATAGCTATTAATCTAATTAGTGTTTCAGCTAGTATACTGAAATTATATTTGTATATCAATATATCAGACAAATATTTGTATGAGATAGGCATTTCAATGACTACGCAGGTGAAATGAACAAATTAATTTCTTTGATTATAAGGGCCTTGTTTCCTACAGGTGTACTTTGCAGTTCATATTCCAGCGTGAATGCTTAAATTAGGCTGTTAAGTCCACAGTTAATCTGAAATAATTGGCTTTTCATTTTTTCCCTGAGTGATTTGTGCAGTGGGAGAACTGATCAGTATTGCTTGTTGACTCTGCTGCCTGGTTTTCCTAAGGACTGAGCTAGTGGGTCTGTGTCACTGGGTCTGTGCAGAGTATGGTAAGAGCCTTTTGGAATGGGGTGTTGGCTGATGTCATTCTTTCTGGAAAAGATGAAGCTGAATGCATAGCATGACATGCTCTGTTACCCTGTTCTTCTGACCATCCAGCTTGTGAAACAAATGTTTTCTTCTTTGAAGCTGTTTAGATGTTCCTGTAGTTCCTAGATGGGGCTGGGATAAGGCTGAGACCTGAATGCTCAAAAGCATTCCAGGATTTGCTGCTTTGGCTATGGTGTCTCCTTTCACCCATCTCAGCTACTACTGGACAGCTTTCAGTGAGCATGAGTACAAGGAAAAACAATCATATACAGTCAAACACAAGTCCTCACTTGGTCATTGGGTTGAAGTCTGTGGAGCATACTAAGAGCTTCATTGACACTGGAGTGAGTGTGGTTCCAGAACCATG
Source organism: Drymodes brunneopygia (assembly GCA_013400955.1). Classification (NCBI taxonomy): domain Eukaryota; kingdom Metazoa; phylum Chordata; class Aves; order Passeriformes; family Petroicidae; genus Drymodes; species Drymodes brunneopygia. Next base: position 176,053 of record VZTZ01042091.1, read on the forward strand.
CAGACCTGTGGCAAGGCTCTCAGTAAAGTGCAGGATCAGGCACAGAATCAGCTTGAGTGCAATCCAGACCTTTGGTTTATGGTGCTTCAGAGCCCTGTATAGTAAATAAGGACAGTTAGACTCTCCAGAATGAGATGCAGAACAGACAGCAGGCTCTGGGTGTGCCAGGTACCAGCTAAAAGAAACACTGAGAACAAGATATGTCTGAGATGTTACCATTCTCTTGGGCTAGTGCATGAGACACAATACTCTGATCAAACATAACTCCGTGCACTCAGCCTCATATCCTGAAGAAATAGGTCTGGAGACCTGAAGTGTCTCCTGCTGATGGGTATTCACAGTTTTGGTCTGAAACTGCTGAACGACTCATTCCTCCCTCTTACACAGCTCTTTTGGTCAAATTTTTCTCATGTTTCACATGACACCTTAGTGGCTGGACATCATCCAAGATCAGTCAGATCCAAGTCCAGATTCCTGCTTTGCTTGAGGTGTTCTTACTGTTGTCTCCCATCTTCAAGGGAAGTGTGGGAACATTCTCCACTGCTCTTGCACAAATATTCCACTAGTCAGGCAATAATTCAAGGGAGTCATTGAGGGTATGTAGTGAAGTTTGTCTGTGTATCCTTCTGGTTAAGGAGCTCACACAAGATGGAATCTAGGATTTTGATCCCTGTTTCTAGGACTGTTCATGTACTTTATTGCTTAATGTAAAGCTCAGGAGCAAAGGCCACATCTCAGGGCTCCCCTTCTCACGTAAGTAAATTCATTCCAAGTCCCACCTTTGATACCCAAATCCATCATCAGAGCTTTAACAATTTTGGAGTTCAAAGATTTTTCACAAGACTGTGGATCTTCCCTGTATCTCTGACAGGTGTATCTCCTGGAAATTAATGGATTTCATCTTTGGACAGAAAGATTACCTAAATTTTTCTACCAAACTCAAACTTAATTTTGATTCTTCCTTTGAGTTCTTTGTGAAGTCATTCACCTGAGAGGGCATTAGCTGTGATGCTGAACTTTAGTGTAGTTATGGCAGTTCTCATGGATCCTCCATCATGACTCATAGTATCATGTTCTTTCTTTTGTGTCTGGCAAGTAGCTGGCAATTTCTGCCCAGCTATGACGTAAAAACCTTAAATGCTCTACTTAAGCTGGGCAGAATTTGCGATCTGCAGCTCCTTGTTACTTAAGCCGCTGCCATCACAGAATACACTGGATAGGACAGTGTAAAGGGAAATACCTGATGACAGTCTTGGATAGAAACTGGGGTGAAAGTAAATGAAGAGAAGGGATGAAAAGATGAATGTGAATGAAAATATCTGTACAGGAACCTAAGAGATACAAGCACTGTGGGGTCTTCTATTCCTTTTGCATTGTGACAGCTTATTTTTTATGTCTGCTGTGAAAGGTTAGAGAGACAGTTTTCAGGAGTGATGAAAATACAGGAATTTCTCTGTGTGATGAGACTCTTGCCGTGATGTTGCAGGTAGCAGTTGTTTGAGTTATCACTATAATAACTCTGCTCTGGTGTATGTTATAGAAATAGAGATGGCAACAAAGAAAATGTACATAAGCCATCTGATTTCATGATGAGTTCTAACACCACAGATTGCTAAAAATAAAAAGCAATGTCAGAATACATTTATCTGTTGGTTTTCTTGGTACTCTCATTTCAGCATGTGAAGAAGGTAATATCAGCAGAAACTTAGAGTCATTGTTGTGGTAGGGGTACAGTTCTGCACTCATAGATGCTTTGAAGGCTTTTCATTTTGTTTCTTGAGAAAAAAAATCCCTGCTGTTTGAAAAAAGGGATGGAAATATTTTTCTAGCCTTATATTTTGTTGCTTTCATAAAAGCCTACATTTTGACTTGAGGATATAGACCTTTAAATGGAGTAAACTACTGCCATTATTAAAAACACCTCTGAATTCTGGAAAGAATTCAGAGATGTTCAAGCCTATTCTTTTTTTTTTTTTTCCCTGGCACAGTATTCTAATTAACTCTCAGCCATTTCTTGAGTAATGTTTTTAAGGTCACTAGCTTGGCTGGGTATTTGGTAATAAAAATTACACCCCATGTCTGCAATAGGACCACTAATTTAAAATAGCCATTTGATTCAAACTGACCTGTTTGCCAGCATAACTAATGAAGTGTCACTTTAATATTTAAAGTACTGTTCTTTCAAGGTAATTGCTATTTACTGGTAATTCTTCTTCATTTGATGGTTTATTAGGTACCTATAGGAATTTAAATTGGGCAACTGAAAAACTGTAATTGTCTAACTAGCGTAATTCTTTGCTATAAATAAGCTTGGACACCTGCTTAAGGAAGGTTTTCTGTTTCTGTTTTTAAGGAAGTTTTTTATTTCTGGTTTTTTTTTATACCATAAAAGAATGGGGAAGGTTGATTTAGAAAAGAGATTTTACCTATTAATAAGATATTAGGAAAGAGCCAGCAGAAGGTGCTGACATCCAAAGGAATGCAGGGACTTGTTTTGGCTAATTCTGCACCCACCCACGTGGGCGTCAACATTCCACTCAAACGTGGCAGGACTTTGCCTCTCCTTGTGGCAGGGGGGATAGACCTGGGGAAGGAGACAGAGGAAAAACAGCCAGGAAAGAATTGGTCTTGAAAGTAATTGAGACAAAGCATGAAACCAGTGTTCTCTTAGGAAAAAAAAATTGTAGTTGAAAAAAAAAAGTAGCTGGTAAAATAAATACATTGTTTGCTTGTTTCTTTTCTCTCTTGTAATTTAATATCTTCTTTTGTACTTAATGCATCATAAGACTTTATTTTGTCCACAGAATATAGCTATATAAATTAACCTTCTTGCTAAAAAGATGTGGAGTTTTTCCCTCTACAATCTAGTAAATGCATTAGAAAGGAGACAGGAAACACCTCTTTCTGAGAAAGTCCTGCTTACTTTTGTTGATACTTGCCTCTTAACAAAAGCGCTTTCTGAGTGGACATTGCAGGTTACAGTCTTATTAACCTTTTCTTTCTTCCTACCTGAAACTGGCTTCTTTTTTTTGATAAAGCTCAAATCTTCAACTCAGTGTTCTTTAATAACTTTCAGGATTGTTTCTGTGGCAGATGTGTTTTGTTGTTAGCCTTTACCAGTAATAGCTATTGAACAAAGTTTAGATTACATGACCTTAAAAGCAAGAGTTCTTGTATCTGCCTTCATATTTTCTTGGTGTTCTTCAATTGTTAGTGAATTTATTGTTTTCATGTTTGTAGATTGGGAGCTAAGAGCCAGAGCAGCCCATGTTTTATTAGCTTATGCAGATTTTTTTCATAAAGTGGGTATCTCCGTTTCCCAAGATTAGGAGATGATTTGTTTTTATCACCTTAATTTCAAAAGAAGAAAAGGTATAGTTGGAAGCAGATACTGCCATGGAAATTTCACACCTGATAGCTTATGTTTAGTCAATATAAAATCAATGAAAAAGGAAGTACTTAGAATGGGAAATGTTGGATAACCCTATCTTTCAGCAGCTTTACCAATACCTTTTTTCTGCTAGAATTTAAAGTTAAGAAAGACAACAGTAGTGTTTCCTCCTCCACAGATACAGCACGTTAGGTTTGATTTGTGGCTTGTCCACACTTGGGCAATGAGGATCATTGAAATGTCTGTCTGCAGCTGAATTCCAGTCCAGTTGTGGATCCAGTGGGTGGTGTGAAGATGCTATGTCATTTGCTCCTAGGTGCATCACCGTGTGGAGATTTGCCAGATGACTTCATCATCCCACTCAGTCTTGCTACTGTATTCTATACTTTTGCAGCATGGAGACAGCACAATATCCTGGCAATCTGTGTGTGCATTAATGAAGTGTCTGCCCAAAGTTCTTAATGCAGGGTTAGTAACAATGATTGCCAGTATAATGCACTATTTAAATGGCCTGTGCGGTCTAATGTAGCTATATACCTGCATAAACCACAAATTATTTTGTCATGGCTGCTATACTTTGTGCAAGCATTTAATGAAAAGCACTGTTGCAATACATCAAATACTCACTTATATTTTTTGTGACTGAAGAACTTAGTTCTCCATAGCTGTGTTACTGTTTTGGTCCACAAGCTTCAATTGAATTGACACAATTTGATCTACAACAAGTCCAAGAAAAGCCCAGACACAGTACTTTTTGTGGTCAGGCCCAGGAGAGGATTGAACCAGAATTCAGATTTGCTGCGGAGGCCTGTTATTATTTCAGATCCAGTACTTGAAAACTGATGCAAAAGCAGATATTCTTACTGAAAAGTGCTTTTCTCAAAAGCACAGATGAAACTCCCCTAGAAAGAGTGGTAGTCACTGCCTCTGGGCGTGTGCATACGTGAACGAGTATGTGTGTTTGTGTACATGTTCATGCATGCATGTGAACACACATCGCTTTTGTGTGATGGGTCTCGTGTCGATTCACAGCAAAAACTGTGTGCCTTGAGGTTTTCCAAATGTAGAAGCTTTTCTGTATGCTAATTGAAAACTCAGTGTGAAGAATTAAAAAGAGAGCTCCTTTGCATTATTAAACTGTTTTGCCCCCTCTTCCCCCTTTTTCTACTTCAGAGGAACTCTCTTTCAGAGTAAGAGGGAAACAGGGGTGTAAAGTGAACTGCTGTGAAAGAAGCCCATGGTATCCAAAACTGCTGTGGTGTTTGTTTTTTCTCCTGTCATGGGATGAGCTCACAAATACCATTCTGAGCTCTTGAGGCTCTCTTTCTTCATTGACTTATCTTCTTTTATGTGCAGAGTCAATAGGAAACCTTGTGAAGGCTTAAATAAATACATACATTCAAACTGAAACCAAGCTGGCTTCCAACAGCCAGGGTTCCCATTATCTCATCTTGTTTCAGTCAAAACGCTGGTATGAAGCAATCCAATGGTATCAGAGTAAACATCGTTGCATACAAATTTATAAACACTCTGCCTTGCCTGCAACAGTTCTGTGCTTGAATAAGGAGCTCCCCTGCCTTGAATGGATACTGTGTCTTGGACTACTGAATAGGTGCCATTGCTCTCATGTAGGTGGTTTTATCAGCTGTGCAAGCTATGGGGGGAAGGTGCTGAGAAACATCACTTCTGTCCATCCTTGGGTGATATTGTCAGTGTTCAGGGAAAGAAAAGTTGAAGGATATTCACTAGGGTGACAAATCCTAGCATGGAGAGCTACTGGAAGATGGCTCACAGGAGCATATTCGTCTAATGATGAACAGTGCAAGTGACAGAGTTTCTTAGGAGGGAGTTCATGAAGGAAATTTCTTTACCCTTCTTTTTTCTCCTTTTTCTCTTATGGCCACTCAGGGTTTTGTGCCATTTCCTAATGGCTTCCCTTTGTGTAGTCTCATGTGTCAGAGGTCTGTGCAATCTTCTCTCACAACATGGAAGACTGGCACAGCTGCATTCCTGCAATGTTTAGCTTCTGGTAAGTGGAAAGCTGAGATGTGGAAGGCCTAGTCAGCAGGAGGCTGCATGAGGGATCTGCAGAGCATGGAGGCTGGTGTCAAGGGATTTCTCTACAGTAGCTCCTAAGGAAAGTTTGTGCCCTGGGACTCATCCACTGGAGTCTCAATATATGCTGGAAGAGGAGAGGATATGCTCGGTGCTTGCTGTGTGTTTGGTGTTGGAAATTCTCCTGTGAAGCAGCTGTTGCCTTCTGCTTTCTGACTACTGTTAAGAGCTCAGGTTCTGAGCTTCCCTGCTCTGTTGCAGAGGGTATGAGAAGTTCTATATATATTGGTAAGCCCTTGCTTAATTGTACTTTTCCTTCACCTAAGCACCTGGGCCCTTTTTTACAGGATTTCCATACTTTGATTTCTCACCATTCCTCACACTTAAGGGAGTCAGCTGTATGTCTCAGATGTTCAGCCAGTCCTTGGCTCCTGCCACCTCCCTCTAATCCTCCTCAGAAAACAGTGCTTTTAAATGTCAGCTCCAGTTCCCCCTACTCAGTATCAAATTAACTCAGCTTAAAAGATTTTGAGGTTTTTTGGCTTGTACACCTGGCACCATCTCCCAAACCTGCGACACAGGCAAATTTTCCTTGCAGTGTTTGCTCACAGCAGGAGCATGTGAAAGGAGCTCGTTTTGAGAATGACTGAACATCAGAGTGGTTGTACATAAGCTGCCCTGAGAAGTGCAATGCTTATCCTGGATGATGGAAGAAGTGTTTATGTTATGCTAATGGCCAGAGGTCTCAGTTCACATTTAGTTTTATCTCTACCACAGTTAATAGAAACAGAGAAACGTGTCTTATGCAGATACAGATTTTTTGATCTCTCTCTGTTTAATTACAGTAAAGAGAAGTCAGGAGTATCTGTGATTGTCATTCCTGCCTGGTTGCACTCTATCATCTCTTAGAGAACTGCATTTTTGCAACTCTAGAGAGAAAAGGCTTTTTTTTTTCCCCTTAACCCCTATGGGCTTGCCTAGAAAGATACCCATCTTTAATATGAAGCTTTGAAGCATTATTATGGTAATGTCAGGTAACTGCTCTTCAACGTAGATTGACAGCTAGCTATTAAATAAGGGTAGGGAAGAATGTGGCATCTGTGTAGTGAATGATGCATGTGGTTATTTTAAAATGTTTTTTTTATAAGCAGAGACACGGCAATTGCAGGTTTTCTTTGCCTTTTTGATTTAACAGCATTTCAGAGTCTTTCGCCAAACCACAAGTAAAAGCAACACTCAGATCAAACTGCAGTCTCAAAATATTTTCCCCACCCTGATTCAAGCACAAAGGATTTAATTTCTAATCAATTGCAAAATGGGCTACTGGAAGACAGTATCTTTTCCATGTGCCCTTTTGAGCCTGTAAAACAAGCAAAAATGTATTTGTTTCTAAAGTCACTCAATTTCTGACCAGTTTTCAGTAGGGTTTAAATTGATTAGTACCTGACAACTGTAATGGATTCATTTTCAATAAAAAGTTGAGCTCTGAATTGCTACTAGTTGGCACCAGCAAGGATTCCATGATGAGCTCACAGAGCTCGGTACATGTGCTCCCTTTCACAGTCGAAATGACATGTTCTGCCAACCCAAAGAAAATTGCCAGCAGCAAAAAATAACATTTTCCTCCATGCCATGGGTTTTGGGGCTAGCATCTTTTTTCTATGCCTGGTTCATATACTTTAATATACCTATTTTTTCTGTCTTATAACTTATTCTTCTTACTTATTTCTTCTTAATATACTTATTTTATCTTTTTTTTTTTCATGTGGCAAAGGGTATGACAAGGAACAGGACTGGATCATGGCCTCGTGCACACAGAATACTAAAAATGAGATAGAGTTGTTAGTGACGTGCTTCTCTCCTTTGATTCCAGAAGACTCCTGAGAAGAGCCAGCTACGGCTCACATATAACTTGCATAGCCTTGTGTAAATCTTCTAAGCAGAGGAATGTAAATTCTGTACTCATTATTTGGCTAAGAAAACTGTGAACTCCTGAACATCTTTCCCTTACAATTTTAACAGAACTTGACCTAAATATAAAGGTTGAAACCTGCATTAACTTTTTCTTCTGTATAGTTGAGATCAAGAAAGGAAAGGCAAAAATATCAGACTGGCTGCTTGTTCTTGCAGCTTGTCCAGCCTGACAGGCTGGTGGGAATGCCCGTTGGTCTCCCACCCAGCTTGCTGCTTCCTTGGGGCAAAATATGAAGCGGGTCTAACATGGTGTAACTTGCATTCCAACCAGCAAGCAATTGCTTACTAAAGTACTCCTGAAGTTGTTTGTTGAGTTTTCCTTGTTTGCAGCAACTTTTACAAAGCTTGCAAAGTCTCCTTTCAACTCTGCAAGTCATGCCATTTCAAGCTCCACTGCAGAACGAAGTAGGTACGAAAGCAACTTCAAGGGAGTCTCCCTTGATTTTTAGAGTGGGATTTTTCAGAGTATGGGAGTATAATGAAATATCACTGCAATATGTTCACTGCCGAGTCCAGTTCAAGAGAATGACTCCTGAGAGATCTCAGGCCCATTGCAGACAACACTTCTTTCCACAGATTTCTTTGATTATTTTGGCATTGCCCATGGATGAGGCACTTTAAACACTTACAGATCCAAAGACAAGGAGTGTGTTGAGAGGTTTATAAAAAAAATTAAAGATCAGAGAATTGGCTTTAGAGTTTTTTTTCCCTCAGAAGAAGATAAATATGACCATGATTAAAAAGTCATTATGAAGAAGACAGTGATCAATCTCTTGCTGTGTTCGCTGAGAAGAGGAGAGATTGACTTTGCTAGCAACAGATTTAATTGATATTGGCTGTTAGGAGAAGTAGTCATCTACTGAGAGATGCATAAGCATTGCAACAGACTACTTGCACAAGCAGTTAGCGCACTCCCTCATGAGAGAATTAGATATACCTTTGCTTGGAATGGTCTAGGTGAACTTGTTTCTTTTTCTGAAACGTCCTCAGTTTTGTTTTGATCTGGTATTGCTGTGGGCTTCAGCTTTAACCCTGTAACTTCTGAAAAGGAATCATCAACATATGCCAATAGAAAATTGCCTGAATAAATTTAAAAGACCTCCCATGAATCCTCATCCTTGTATGGTGAAAAGCATATCAATGAGTACCCACAATGCTTAGAATGCCTCTAAAGTTTATTGGAGAATAAAACAATGATGGTATCTAATCTCTTAACCCTAGCAGAGAATCTGTTTCTCTGCCTCAGATTGCAGGCATACCATGAAGTGCTGAGATTGGCATGAGCAGCGCACATTTTTATTTGAGGGGAACATAAATCCTAAGTATCTTGTTTGTGTATAATTATTCCTGCCCTGAGGCTGCAGCATCTTGTGCGCACAGCTGCATTGTGAACATTTTTCCAAGTTTATTTAGCACCAAGTGCAAGTACTTTACATGTCAGAGCTGGGAACGCTCCTGTTTCAGCTGACTCCACTCCTTTGGGGTGTTGTAGAGTGCTTAGGTGACTAAGCGAGAGGCAGTTGCACAAGCCTGGAGAGACAGGGAGCTTATTTAATCACATTAGGGAAAGAGAGAGTAGGCGCCTGGGAGCAGACAGAACTAATCTGCGAGGAGAAGCGAGAGTGAGCAAGTATCTCTTACAGAAAGGCTCAGGAGGTCAGTGGATTGGCAAAGTCAGTGCACCTTTAACACAGGATTTGTATGTACTTTCTCAATTCACTTATGTCCATACCTAAGAACCTAGCTAAGGGCCTCAACTCCTCTCAACTCACAGCGGCCAGTGAGCTAAAACTGTGTTCCAACAGGACAGTTTTCTTTCACTCCTCAACCACCTCAATTTTAAAGAGATAGCAAATGTATTGGTGGCAGTGGCCTGTGATTTGATTAACCATGTGTCTTGGTGGTTTTCTGTCCTCTTTAAATTGCTTTGTTCTTGTTAAATGGTGCAGAGGGCAAAGCAGACCTGCTGTGTGGCAGGGATACCACCTGGAAACAGAGATCTCAGCAGTAGCGTAGGGATTTTTGAGGCTCTCTAGCCTCAGTTTTACTGAGGATACAATGGGCAGATTGAGGGGCTAGGATGTTACTTTATAGGATCAACCCATATTGTTGTGCTTTGTGAAAATAGACACAAGGTAAAGATGTAGTCTCTGTGATTCTGACTAAATGCCTGAAACAGAGCACATCTGAAATGCCTATATGTATATTGTGGAATCATCTAGGCAGTCATGTGCTATGGCCCTTTCAGCTTCTGCTTTTTTTTTTTTTTTTAATATTTACAGGAGTAATATTTTTGTAGCAAGTGATAAATTAATTTTATTCTTCATTCAGCCCTTTTATAATTTGTTATTAATGGAAGTACATAATAGGGCCAGTCCAGGTGTAACCCCAAGACCAGGTCACTATGTAGTGGTGTACGTCCACTGCAGGCAAAGATGGCCAGTACAGAATGCAGGAAGGTGAGGACAAGGAAGAAATTCCAATTGTATGTATGCATCCTTAGCAACACCTCTGGTTATGGTTTGTACTCCTCTTTGTTTTCAGTCAGATATGGGACATAACCTATAGGTGAACTCCCTCTTTCACTCTCTTTTCAGTGTAGAGCTTTGAGGGAATCTCTTTTTTGTGTGTGTATGCATATAGCATGTGTCACTTCTTGACCTCCAACCTGCAGGCAGTCCAGGAATAGTGTAATTAATTTAGACTTGTTTGGGAAAAAATTTGATCATCGTTTGATTTTATGAGGTGACTGATCTGTTGGATGATGTCAAGCATGCCATGGGGCCAGCCACATGAGCAAGATACCACGTTCCAATACGGCTTTGGAAGCAGAGGGAGTGGTCAGACCTGTGTTGGAAACAATGTTGTTAGAGCAGGTATGAAACTGACTCACATAGGGAATTCAAAGAGTTGAAATTCGGAATTTGATTAGGCTCATTTCTAACAGCAGCAGTTCCTGGTAAAAAAGAAATAGGGATGGCTACGACAGCAACTGGCATGTAGCATGCAGCTCTTTAGAAGTCCCAACATAGTTTTCTGCAGATGACATTATTGGAAAATCCATTCCTGTTGCTTTTCTTCAGGGTGTCAAAAGGACCAAAAAGGTAATTGTATAGAGCAATTGTCATAAACATTCAAACTAGATGAATCTCCATGTCAGGTTTTATTGCAGCCTTGCAATTTGGGCTAGGTTCTCTGAACTCTGCTAACCTTGGCAGATACACAGGGAAAGCCTGCAAAATCCTTGAGTTCAAAGCAGACAAAATATATGACACCTTTTGTAAGTTTGGCTTTGAGTGTTGAGTTTATTTGAACTTGCATTAACCAAAGCCAATAAAGTATGGCTTGCGTGAGCTCCCGCAAGGTGAAATTCCAGGAGAGAGAATGAGAATAGACAACCTGTTTGCCAAACACAGTTATTTTTATTTGTGTTAAAGGAAGAAAGTTGATAAGAGTTTGAGTACTTTTATATTTGATTTAAAGTAGGAATAAGGAAGATTGTATCTTAAGGGTATTTAAAAAAAATATCTCTCTCTGAAGAAATTGCAATCAATCTGGACTGTATCTAGATATACAAAAGAGTCCTCTTTCTGGGCAGTTTGTATTTCATTTTGCTAATAGCTGGGAATACTGAAGAAGACAATAAAGCACTGAGGCAGAGATCAAGATATTAATAACTAGTACCTATATTTTTTAAAAAAATAAGTAGATTAAATAGTAATAAAATCTGGCCAAAATTCATTGTAGTTTGCTGTGGCAGAATCAACCTGTGGACAACATCAGACTTAAATTGAGGGGCTAAGGATTTACTAGGTAAGAAATGATCTGAATAGCCAAGAGCCAGAGGAAGGAAGAGATTCTATGGGTCCAGAATTAACTTTTGGATAACTGAGGTGGGGGGGAGGGGAGGGAGGGCAGGGAGAAGGATTCCTTTTTAAAATTACTTTTAGCAAAAACTCTGTCGAGGAACGATAGATGAGAAATAACTACTGAGATGCAACAGAGATGGCAAAACAATTGTGGAGATAACTAAGATGGTTGCTAGTTGAGGAGGCAGTTCACATAAACTTTTTGGGTATGATGTATCACTGAGCATCTATGCTGTAAGAGTAAATTACTGGACTGCAGCTTCACCTGGAAATGGTGGGAGGAGTTGAAGTGAGTATTTAAGCAAATGAAAAAGGACATTGGGTAGGGGGCAATGTGTGTGTTTCTATATCTAGAAACAGTTACTGAAGGAGAAGGTGAGGAAGGGGCGGAATAACTGGAGTGCAGATACTGGAGCATACCTGATGTGTGAAAGACAGAAGTAAACAGTCTGATGTAAGCCTTTAATGAGGTAAATAAGGAGAGATAATGAGTTAAATAACCAGCTTAATACAGCCAAAGATATTCTGGGGAAGTCTGATTACTGAGGAAGTGTGGTATATCTGCCAATGACCTCAAGAACTGGATTTGGTAGATACAGATCTTGCTTGTTAGAGGTCTGTCATTGTGGGAGGCTTTGACTTCCTGGATTATATAGGGGAACAAATAGCTAAATTCAGACATTTCTGAATGCAATAATCAGCAGGGTTCCTTACCAGTCACTGAAACAGCAAGAAGCAATACTTTTTTAGATCTGACACTAAGTTGTAAAATGAAGTAGAAAATAACCTTGCTTTGAGGGATTTCAATTTCAATTAAAATGAAGGGTAAACAAGTGCAGATCTGTAGCTTAGCTTTTCAGCTCCAGACGGATGGTATTTGATACATTTAAGAAACTAGCTAAAGCCTGAAGAACTCAATAGGACTGGATTGTAAAGCAAAACTGGTCCTTCTTTAAATTGAAGGTACAAAAATTGTCTGGAACAGGCATCTCTTGTGAAGTGAAAAACATGGAAGAAAAGTTATCAGATGTGAATGAACAAGGAGTAGAAAAAAGGACAGGTCAGCAAAGAAAGCCACATGTAAGAGGTCAGGAAATACATGGGTAAAATGAGAATTGGCATGAGACAAGCTGAGTTTGACTCTACAAAAGAAATTAAAACAAATAGCAAAAGGTTCTTCAGCCACATAAATAAAAGGGAAAAAAGAAAGTAGTGTATCATGGCCCAACAATTTATCAGATACTTTGCTTTCTGTTTCTGTTTGCTTCAGGATGCTGATTCTGAATATGCAGGCATAGCAGATTTTTACTGGCTACAAAAACCTGGAAATTGAAATGGCTTCAGCTGAAGAAGGAGAAACAACTGGAATCAAATATTGGAGAATGGCTGGATCATTGTCATCTTGGTATCTGGAAGGAACTGACCCATATAATTGCAGGCCCAAGAACACTATTTTCAATAAGACTTAACAGAGGAAAAAAGACCCTGTTCAGCTGCAGAATGTGAGTCTGTCTTTGACAAACGGGCAAGGGATAGCCCTGTTGGAGTGCAGGCTATTCATAGCCACTGTTCTACTCTTTTCAAAGTAAGAATAGGACATATGGTAGCAGAGAAAGGAAAGAAAATGCAGGAGGCCGGATCAAGCATGATGTAGGTAAACCCAGATACTGACAAAAGCACTAGTGTTTCTAGTCATGGAAATGCAGTCCTCCTTGCTTAGCTCCCAGTGTGGTGTAGTGTGTGAAACTGAGAGACACGCTGAGTAATGGCAGTAAAATTGTGACTAATAGGTAAGCTGAAGGGCATATTTCAGTGAAAAGAGACCTTTCTGGCTAGAGGGAAGTTGTTATTGAAAGTTCTTTCTAATTATTGATTTTAGGACCAGTGCTAGTTTTATTAGAGACTGCTGCCTGGAAAATGGAAGCATGCTGGTGAAACTAGCTGCAATAGAGTTGGGAGCTAATGGTAGAAGGACTAAATACCTGGAGAACACAAGGCATAAAATGAGAGACGCAGAGAGAAATAGGTTTGAGATTAGTTACAATAAGTAAAAGTAAATGCAAGGCCCTCACTAAAAGAAATTTGTCTGCAACTGTGGGATTCACCAGGCTGAAGCAGCTGAAGAGGGGCGAAAACACTGCTGCAACTGAATGTCTCCAGTGCTCTGTGTGTGTCAATGAAACAGCCATCCAGGTCCTGGAGGCAAGCAGGTTATTTTCAAGGTGAACAAGGTGCATAAAATGCTACTGTGCTATGTTCTACTGTGTCGTCCAATCTGAATCCTAGGTGGGATACAGGCCGAGGGATTTCTTTAATGACAGGCATTTCTGATTTGTGTTCAGATATGAATGCAGCCATTTGCATGCATTACTCACCCTGTTCCTTATTCTTTGTTGCTGATCCTGGGATTTAGAAGAGCACAGACCTGTCCAATGTTTCTTAATCCAAAATTTTTTATAGACTGTCATTGGAAGGCAGGATTTTTAAGAAGCCTGCTTTGAAATGTCAGATCTCATCCTAATTGAAATCCTCTTACCTGTTATGGGATTTGTCCAACCAATTCACTCAGGATGTCTTGGCATGAGATGTACCATTGTTGCCAATGCAGAGGAGTTCCTTGGGCTCCAGCTAGAGGTAAAGATAAGTCAGCTTTAGTACTGTAGCCATGCCTCTTTTCTGCTGTCCTCTCTCCTTCATAGGACATCTTTTTTCTCCTTTCCAGTAGTAGCTGTCAAGATAATATGTGAGACTGATAATATCTAGAGTTTATCTTTTCAGTATTTCATCACATTTTGAGATACTGGAATAGAAATTCTTTCTACCTCTATCTCTCTTAACTGTTGGCAGCATAGTCCCTCCCCATGGGCTAAAACAGTGCTTTATATTTGGAGATTTACAAGATCAGTTGCAAAATCAGATTGTGTCACATGCTGGGAATTAGCTCCATTTGCGCCCCTTTTCCCTTGGACATGGATGATGTGCAGCATGGTAAATCCAGTCAAGGCTCTGCAAAGATCCACCTCACTGCTGGTTTTCATTTTTCCTTTAGATAAGCAATTATGTTCACCACAAACATTCTGTGTTTGAGCAAGAGTGGTTTCTTCAACAGGAAGATGAAAGGGATCCAGCCTGGCTTGAGGTGCTGTGTAACTCACTCCCAGAAAAGGCCTATGATGGAAAGGGAGAATTCTGAGTTAATTTTTGATCTTCTTGTGCATTGGGAGAGGATGAACATTTTCTGCTTTGAAAGATGGCTGAGATGGCACCTGAAAATGTCTGTCACTTCCTTGGTGCTCAGTAGCAGCCTGTTTGTTCCCAGTCAGATCAGCTGCCATTGCATGCCAAGCAGGTACAGCTGAGAGGATGCAGAGGATTTCAGTTGTTTGAGGAGAGGTGGGTGGGGGCCTTCAGAGTCCGTGAATTCATTAAAATTCCATGTTGAGTTGCAGTGTAAACGCGTGGGCCTTAATATGCAGTGCTCCAACAGGTAAATACTCGAATCTTGGATACAAGACGTAGCAAGTTTTTACCTGCCCTTCATCCAAAAAGCTCACCAAGTACTCTATAACCACCCAAAAGGCAGAGCTCACCGCTACCTGAATATAATGCAAACTGATAGATGCAAGCACAGATTAGGGGCAGCAATTCACCTTCAGATGGATATCTGCCACAAGAGTGTGCATTGTTTATACTTAAGAAAACTCAGAAGAAATCAGACACTCTTAACCTTGCTGTTCTCTTTGAACACACATTACTTTGCTGACAGCATCTATTTGTGCTGTGCATTGTATAAACCACTCTCAGTACCTCAAGCTGCTCTCTTAAACCCTGAAAGTCACAAAGCCTCCACTGGGCAAGTAATCTCACAGATCAGAAGCACAGAGAATAGGGCCAAAAGCTGCCTGCAGGCACCCTGCCTTTGCACACTCCAGTTGAACCCTGTGAGGTAATTTGGCCCTTTTTGGGAGCAGTCTGCTCCATGTGCCACGATCCTCTCATACCAGAGCTGCTGACTTTGCTCAGGGCAATTTCACCATAGACTTGATTCTGCAGCCGCCAAGCCCAGGGCAGTTCTTCTTACAGCAGGCGTGGGATGAGGGAGCTGTGGTGCTCTCTGTCCTGTCTCATCATCCAGATGCAGCACAGTATCTTGGAACTGAAGTTGTTCTTCTCACCTGCAAAGATGTGAATGTGCAAAGGTGGCTCCTGGACCCCCACAAAAATAGGACTGAGTACCCTCAGGAACTCTGGTGCTCACCTGCTCATCTGCAGCTGCAGTTCTCTGCAACTTGTGGGGTATCTGGAGGGCTTATTCTTCAGTCAGCATGCCTCTTTTCCAGTTACTTGCTCCTTTCAGTGGACAAATCAACTGGGAGATGTGAAATCCCACAGCTTTAGATCTCTTTCATTTATTTCTCTTTTTAAAAATAAAATGTTAAAAGAGAGCTGTGGTCACAGAAAAAAAAATTCTCTGCTGTAACACAGGAATGAAAACATCTGCATGAAGAGAAAACACTGAAAGTAGAGAACAGTGTTATTCTTTGGAGAGAATGTTGGGATTAAGGTTTAAAAAAACTTTTTTCTTTTTAAGACATCCAGTTTTTACAGGTCTCAGTTACTTCAGGGATCAGATATTTAAAAGATATTTTCTTGATCTGACTCTTTTGCAGGACCTGAATGCTTTGAAAGACTTCCTGCACATACACGCCAGTTATTTGATCTGATCATTGTTTTAATAAAACTATTATTTAACTAACCACGAGTTAATTTCTTTGGCCCTTTGGGAGCCAGCCACAAATAGTAGCAAGTTATTGTGTAACCTGGCTAAAGCTGAGCTCCTTGTCTTCCTTGCCAACTCCCACCATTGACAAAACCACTTACAAATGGATTTTTTTTCTTAATGGACTTAGACTATTATGAAAAAAAAATCTTGTGAGATCCTTAAAAGTTGTCTTCATGTAACCTCTTTCTAATCCCTTTTAATCTGATTTTTTTTGGCCTAAGGATGTAAGTAGATGCTCTGTAAGGACAGAAGGGATTGTTTCAGATCTGTTGTGTGGAACAACTGGCACAGAGAAACACTAACCATAACTGGAGTGTGCCTGGCCTCTATTTCAGTGAGAGGAGATTACAAAGCTCCCTGAAATTTTTTTCCTTCTAGTAACCTCCAAATTGGGGTAACTTTCAAGGAATTTTCCAAGAGGGGGAAAAATTACTCCAAATGAAAGGGTGTTTATTTAAACTATCTGGAAATTTTCAGAATTTTGGTACAAGAGCGGATAATTTTACTTTCACTGTGACATGAAGTGTTCCAAAACGTCCTTCTCTGTTACTAATGCAGCTTTGAAACCAAGAAGATGACTGCAGATAAACCAGTGAGAGAAGAGCAATGTTTACTGGGAATGACTGTGTGAGACTATTAAGTTCCACAGCGCTGTGTTAGTAAAATATGCCTGACGTACAAAAGTGGCTGTATTTGTAGCAAACATATATTCCTGCACACAAGCACTAGCTCCAGTGTTTGCTGCTCACTGAGTCAGAACAATCGTAGGCTACACCTTGATTTCATTGGGACATCATAGTTGTTGCTCCAGTGACCTATTCTAGCTTAGATACTTAGTCTGAATTCAGAATAAACTAACTGTTTCCAACAAGATGAGACAGCTGTTGTGTGGTCGGTGAGTGTGTCATGTAACACAAGAAACTGGCTTTATTTTAAGGAAGACCAGGTGTGTAGAGTCACCAGGGCCCCTTGTGAAACAGCCTTGCACTTGAGCACGTGCAAGTGGAAATGGAAGCACCTGGGAAAGAGAAGCACTGCACCAGGACTATGAAAGGGGGCTTGGGGTGGGAAAACGAGCCTGGAGGACAAGGATTTCAGATCAGCAGCCAGCTGACTTCAAAGGCCTTCCTAGGCTGGTGTTATGGCCAAAAGGATTAAGGCGGCCCTTGAATATAAAAAAAAGGTAGGAGCAGTAAACAGAGACCCAAGTCTTGTTTTTACATGGGTGAAGAGTGCTTTACTGGCGCAGACCACATGGAATGGGATGTCTTCTGCTGCAACTCACATCCAAACAAAGTGGAAAAACAGGATGGCCAGGGAAGACCAAGAAAAGACCTGTTGGGATGGGGAAGTGGGGAATACTTGGGAAAGATTTTTTTTCATATTTCTCTGCGGTTGAGGTCTTCTGATAATCAAAAATTTTCAAAACAGTGCTGAACTCTTCATCTCCAGAGATGGCCAAATGAAGACCAAGAGATCAGCTGTTTCCCAGAGATATTTTGTATTTGAACACAACATTTAAGCTTAGTCCAGTGACAATAGAGAAAAACTCAGTATTTTCTACAAAATGCTATTTGCAATAAATATTTTTGGCTCAAAAAATATCAGCTCTATAGATGGAGCTAGTCAATTGATTTGGGCTAGTATTTTCAGGATGCATTTTTGCAAAAGCAACCTGGAAATATTTTCAAATAACTGCGTGATAAGGCATTTACTGGTCTTCTGGCTTTCTCAGTCAGACACTGTTTCTGTTATCATTGGTCAAAGCTAGGCAGACCTGCCTGGTTCTGTGCAGTAGATAAATCTGATCAAGGAAATGCAAAAGAGCGATGCTATCCAACTTGTTCCCAATACTGCTGGGCTTCAGGTAAACCATAAACATTCCCTGGAACGGCTTGTGAGTAGGCAAATGAAACTAAAACAATTTAAAGGTGATAAAACTATGTTGACATGAATACTGTTGAGGTAAACCACCTTGGACATATTTACAAACAGAAGCCAGCATTTATTTAACTTTATCCCAGGGGAATGAAGCTGTTCACACAGGAGGCTTTGCAAGTATAGAAGGTATAATTCATCTACAGACTCTCCTGCCTGACAGCTGTCCTTGAAAACAAACCTATGTTTTTTCAAATCAGTTGAGGAAGTTCTTCCTCCGTGAAGGTTGTTGTTGAGCCTCAGTTGGGAGGGAGATTTTGAGAGCATCGCTGCCTCTGCACACTGTTGTCTGGGGCCAGTGCAGGTGCTGGAAGGATCCGTACCACTGGACCTCCTCTCTCAGCATCCCTGAAAACTTTTTTATGATTGAGAGGCAGAAGTAAGAAGTTTTTGACAGACAGATAGTCTTTGTGAGAAGAAAGGAGCCAACTTTGTTGTAACTGTATTTGAGGGTCTTCCAAGGGCTGCTTGGGGGACCTGAAGCCTTTCCAGGCTTTGTGTCACTTTTAGGTACAGCTTCTTTGTTACAGAAGTACTGAGAACAAAGTAGAAACGAAGATGCCCTTTCTGGGTCCTTCAGCTCTAAGGAGAAGGCCCAGCACAGTGACAATGTCTGTAAGTTTTCTCTTCACAGAGTAGAGCTGCCACTGGAGTTTCCCACACTGACGGAGCAATGGTATTTTGCTTTGCAGCAGATTTCAATGCCCTGCTGTAATCTTCAAGCCAGTCTGTTTCTCCTGGGAGTGCATAGCTCCAGTTCACACCAGGGAACTCCCTACACTGGGAAGCATGGTCCTGTTTCAGCATTGTTTCTCTTGCAGGTAGCATGATGGATGGGGGTAGAAATTAGAGCCCTGTTTTCTGTAAGTGGGTGTTTTTTCCCTGGGTGAAGAGCTAGAGTTGCTTTACTGCTGCTGGGGAATGAGTTTACGACTCATATTCAGGTAAATGGGTTTGTCTCGGGATGCTTTCCTCTGAAAAAGGGCAGGATAATGAATACATACACAGTGGCCCATACACATTGCTTTCTGCACACATTGCTCTGATCTTACTATTCTATTTCTGTTCAGACAAACAACCAAGAATTCACCATCCTTTTAGGTATCATGAAAAATTAAAAAGAACAAAATCATGGTCTCCTTGGTATACAGAAATTCCCAGGCTAATTATTCCTCAGGGACAGGAATGACTGATGGGTGAAGTTCAAGATTAAGAGGGCAAGCACATTTTAGGCAATGAAGAAATTAATCTGTGTAGTTCAAGAGAGCTGGGTTGTTTTCTTCTTTTTGGTCCTCCTTACCTCTGCTCATCAGCTCATTATTTTTCATGTTCTGAAGGGATATAAAACCAGCCCGTGGGGGGAGATACACCTTTTGAAAGAAAGTTAGGAATTGAAGTGAATACAGAATTTGCAAATGCACCTACCACAAAGGTTAAACTAGTTTAGCTATGGGAACTATTCAGAGGCCTTTAGGAACAGGTATAGAGAAATATACCCAGTAAATTACCTCACCATGGGGTATTTAACTGCTATGTGTGATTCCTGGCGGACTTCTGAAGGTCCATTCCTTTCCTGCTAATAGCAGTCACCCAATGATCTCAGTACCTGAAAATCTTGACCTAAGGTAACAAGGTGGCCCTTTTTCTTTTAATCTTTACATCTCCTGTCCTCATGGTAAAGCATTTTGTTCTTGCAGACTTTATTTCCTCATCTGTACAATGGGGATATTTACAGCACTTCCCCAAACAGCTTGGACTGGTGTGCTAGAATAGTGCCAATGTCCCAGCTGTGCAGGGATTAGTCCTGCTCACAGGCTGTGTGTGACTGCTGCTGGCCAAAACAGGGCCAGGGAGGGAGCTCTGGCCTGCTGAACTCTCATGCTGCTCTCCTCTTCACCTCCTCCTGGGCTTCATTTGGGCTCACACCACTCATCCTGGACCCTCTGGGACAAATCTCTGACTACAGCCCTGACTTCATTGCCTCTGCTTATCACTCCCTCACTGAACTCCTCTTGGGCTTGACTCACAAATAGGTTAATGCAGTCCAGCTTTGGTGCAGGCCTGTTGAAATCACTGATTTGGAGAAGCACAGTGAACAAAATTTTTAAAAGGTTGCCTTATCGTGCTGGCCAATACTTACCACGACAAATATTTTAAAGCAATTTTTATCTGCAAATGGCTAGCCACAAATAATTCTGATAGTACTATATTCTGGATTTTTCTTGCTCTCTCTCTGGTGTTGGTGGCATATTCAGTCCAGAAGTTTCTTATAAAAGCTATTGTACCCTATGAACAATACTAAACTTAGTGGAGAGACTGGAAGATTTTTGGTCTAACATCAGCTTGCAGTGAAAGCAATGCAGCCAGAGCTGTATAGTGGGTGATTTAAATCCCATGGCTTTGTTCATCTGCCCTGGTTGGCTAGTAAACTTTTGGAGGATTTATGCTAAATCTCTCTTTTTTATGTCATTTTACCCTTTGATTTGTTACATTCTGAAACCTACAAGAGAGAGCCGGCAAAATATTTTTAGCATGACACATGTAGATGCTCCTAAACTTAGTAAAACATATATTCTTTTGTGGACAAATACATGAAAATACGTTACATGTATGTTGAAGGCATTTAAAATATATATGCAACCCAAGATAGTAATTATAAATTTCATATAAACAAAGAGACACACACTCTTGTTTGCCTAACTGCCTGTATATGAGCATCTGTGCAGAATTACAGGTGAAGAAAAAAATATTAAAATCAGCATGCATGTGAAGAGAAGATATGAACAGTGTCATGCCAAAATGTGTTCCATATTTATTAATTCTTATTTTGTTCTGTTTGAAAAATAGTAGCTACAATACACGTATTAGATAGTCTGTATATAATCCCAATCTGCTGGAGTGACACAGGATCTTAATTCTGCCACTTTAAAGAGACATGTCCGGGTAGTTCTCCATAATCCCTCTTTGGATTTCAAACACTAAAGTACATGAGTGCTGATGCAGTGTGTGTGTGAGCATCCTGAGGTTTTGGTCTTGCATATAGCATGGGAAGAAGGCGGAATCTGCAGATATGGAAAGTGTGTGGGTCAGAATGCAGGAAGAAAGTGAGCTACCTGTCTCTCTTCCAACTTAAGCCAGGCTGTTGTGAGCACAAGAGGCTGTATATGTAGATTGAGGTTACTAAGGGACATAGACACCTCTGGCTTAAGTTATTTTCCTTATTAAACTGGCAGTGGAAGAAGTAAGAGATGTAAAATTCTCTAGATCAACTCAAAAGCACTGAAATATCATCTGTGCCCTAGAAAATTAAATTGGCTTTATGGTCAGACAATGCCCAGCAGTGCAATCCTGAGACACAAGAGGATTTGGATTGTAAAGTACTCAAATTAAAGGAGTGCTCATATTCTGGGAGTTTGATTCTTCCTACCACAAGTAGTGTTTGGTTCTGGGATTTTTGTTTGGACCTGCCTGTGCCTCTTACAAAACCAAAACAAGCAAGCTGTCATTTTTACAAAAGCCCAGATGTATTTTTACTTTTTGCAAAGACAGACAAATATCAGTGCTAAGGTATTAAAAACCATAGCTACTAAAATGTGTCGCAATTCTTTCTGTTCATTTCCCCCCTTTCTACATTTGCCTGCTTTTTTGTGCCGTTCAACTTGTTTGCTTGTAAAATCTTCCTTGGAGCCACGTTCGTGCAGACAGACTAAAACATTTTTGACTCTGAATGAATCCCCTGAGGTAAAATTTACTCAGATAATATCTTGGTTACTACCTAACCTGTTAGGGTTATTTTTGAACACTATAAAGCAGTAACACCAACAAAGGAAAACTGCATGTTACATACCAGTAGCAGCTCATTTCAAGTAACTTAAGGTCTCTACTTTTGAACAGAACACCTACATCTTGTGGCTCTCTGTAGATGTCAGAAATCAGAAACTGAAATGTTTCAGGTGATCCCCCCAACTCCCCATCCAACATTTTTTTCCTTTGTGCAAAACCAAAAAAACATTTCAATTTACCTGATCACAGACATAGCTGTTAAAGAATGCCAAGTGTACATAACAGCACAGATGTGAATGAACTGGACAAGCAGTGCTGAGTAATCACTCTATAACCAGCTGTGATTAGGCACAGGTCCCAAAGCAAAAGCCAGGCTCTGAACAGGCCTGACTTTTCTGGTTCAGATCAAAACCTTATGGCTCTTTGTTTCTATAAAGCACTGAAGCAAGTCCCCGGTCCTTCAATTTGGAAACAAATTCAGATTCAGATTCCAAACCTGTAGCTTAGCTTCATCTCTAATAAAGCTGATGTTCCACAGATTTGGATTTCCAGCCATTTCTCCAGATGCCTGTTGTAAGACGGATGCTGTTCCAGTGGAGGCTGCCAACCTGGCAGCACTGCTCTCTCTGCTGTGTATTGCACGTGGGCTGAGAACAGCAGCTCTGCTGACCAGCTCTGCCAGCATTCCCCGTTGGGGAAAAAGGGGAGAAAGAGATAAGAGAGGATTTCTTTGCCTGATAGAGAAAATATATTTTTTTACTCTCTGCTGCTGCAAACTTATGAGAGATTATAAATCAAAATTTATTTACTTAGGGAGTGCAAGATAGTCCTAAAATGGTGGGAAAGTTTTTAAAGGGAAAGCAGGGTAAAAAAAAATGCTATTGGGCAAAAGACTGTGAGGAACAAGTCTGGACACATTGGTCAGAATGAATTGAATTATAGTCGTGCAACTCTTAAAAAAATAAATCTCTATTGAGCTTTACAAACCTATTCCCTAAGAAGAATTTCTGTTTTGCAGGAGACTTTGGATTGTGTTAGGAAGACTATAAGGTATGGTGTGGTCAGTCTCCTCTGTGGTGCTGAGGCCTTTACCCACCTGCTGGCAGACAAAGAACTCAAGGCCTGGGGTGCTCAAATGACTTGATGACATTCATCTGCTGAGTTCTGCTGGGACAGGAGGGGAGAGCCTGCTTCTCCTGCAGAATGGTCTGAGGCCTCTGCACAGCAACTTTCCTCCTTGGGGTCAGCATGGACAGCTTTTCAAACACCAAGCATGTTCTGTTGTGTCAGGATGGTGATAGCGAAGTTTTCAAGGAGAGCTGCTGTCTTGGCTCTGTGCTTGTGCAGTGCTGGCAGGTTCAGGAGCAAATGACTTGCTCCTGCAGCAAGAGAGGTGAGTAAAAACTGGGTGCATGAGTTACTACCATGCAATGGCAGGAGCTGGCCTGGCCAGGTGTGAAGGCTTGTCGGCCGGGAAGAAGTTGGCCTTTCACTTTCTGGTGAGTTTTTTAAAAATACGGGATTGATCCTACTCTTGATTCAAGTAGTTTTTGTCTTCCGTTGATTTAAAGGCTGGAGAGGCAGCACAATGTATGTAAGGACTTAGAGTCAGCTTCAATTTCCTTTCTTTTTCATTGGATAAGGACTTTCTGGAACAAAATCATGGAACAATTTGCACAGTAAGAAGCTGTTCCTCCAGTAAGTTGCTGGTAAAGATAGGATAAACTGTATAGTTTTGAATATGAAAAGTAACCTCCAAGGATGAAGTCTGCTAAGAGAAATTCAGAGAAAAATCTAGCCCAGAGCATTTTTTAAAGCTGCTTTATCTATCAAAGCCTGTAAGCAGTAATCCTTCCTGGACCAATGCTAGTTTTAAAGTCTTGGCTATATCTGTTCCCTGTCAAATGTAAATAATTTTTTGTTCTTATATATATATGTTCTTTTATAAAGATTCCATGCTTGTCTCTACTCCAATTCCAAAGTTTCTTTCTATTTTCTTCTTAGGAGTCTGGATTGGAATGACCAAAACCTGCTTTTAGTACTGGAATGCTCTCAGGATTATTTCAGGGATTCAGAAAATTGTCAGAGTTCAAACTGTTCCTACTCACTAATATCTATGTGAATTTAAGGAGTTAAATTTAGGTGCCCATCATGTAATATGGGGGTCAGCACTAGCCAACAGGGTAATGACACCAATTTTTCAGGCAAACTTAAGCCCTCAGAATTTTCACAGAAGGTCTTGTTGAAGGTCTACAATGTGATCCAAAACAGAAAAGTAATTAAAAAAAATGTATTTCAGTTGATAAAGTGCTTGGTGTAAGCACCAAACTATTGTAATTTGCTGAACAATTAAGCTCTAATTCTGTAAAGCAAATAAGTGTGGATGTGTTTTAAATGACCTTAGTAAGTGCTTAAATGCCTTGCTGGTGTCTGTTATTCAGTCAAGACCTTCTGGTTGTTTTGTGTGCTGAAGCTGTGAATGCCCGATTCAGCAGATACCCTGACAATCTGTGTGTATTCATGCCTTGCTTACTAACCAAAATGTTTTATTTAAAGCTGAATTAAATTGTATCAGTTTGGTTTATGCGTTCAGGAGCAGTCTGAGATATGTGCAGAGTGCGTTACAGACATTGACGTACACAGTATTTTTCTGTTCTTGTATTATTTCTATCTACCTAGATAAATTCAGGGTAAACTTCTCCTCCCTCTTGAGGAACTTGGGCAGTTCCTCAGATTACTGCGCCTTGCTTTAGCTGGGTGTGCCTTTAGTTTTTAATTAACGCTGTTAAATAAACAAAACAACCAACAAACAATTCCCAAAGGGAAGTAAACCACAAGAACGATGTTGAAATGCTTGTAAGAGCTGAACACTGAGTCTCAGGAGGTGCAATGTTATGGCCATGGCTCTGCCCTTGACTTGTCCTTTGGCTCTAAGTAAGAGGAGGTGTTTGTTTCTGAGGAAAGGGGGGAAAGGGTGTAATTTTCAGTGTTGGATGCAGCAAGGGCTGCTCAATATTTGTTCAGGTACAGATCTTGACTGGTCTCCCAAAATCTGCAGGCGGGCATTGGCCTCTTTTTCTGTTTCTCACCTGGCAAAAGGAAATTTTTCCTTTTCCTGGATATATAAACAGAATCTGCTTCAAAATTCCTGCAGGAAATACTTAGAAGCATCGATGCTCTTCATTTCTGTGTTTTAGGAGGAACAGGAAAGCATCCTCCTGCCTTCTCCCTTTGCCCCTCTGCAGTGTCAGGTTAGGAGGCAGCACAGTGGGTAGGTGCCGTGTTGGAAACAGCCAAGGAGAGGTGACTCTTCAGGCTCCCATTTCTCTGTAGGTGGATCTGTGCCTCCCCCCAGTCCCCCATGTCAAGAAAGAAGTTCCCTTCTCTGAACTTGTGGTGTCTTATGCCCAGAGTGGGAATAAATCCCGTTGATAAACTGAGTTTTGGTTGTTATTAGGCAAACTGAAATAGTGCATCAGACCTGAGCCATGCTGGGGCTTGGTGGCAAAATCCTGCAGTAAAGCAGTAGGCTAAAGTTTCCGACTTAATTGCATTTAATTAGTCTAACTTAAAAACTTAAACATGTTGCTAGGATGGATTTTCCTTTATCTCCTTTTGGTGTGGCTTAACGAGTTTTTACCATCTAAAACTAACTCTTGGTTGGAGGGACCATAGGTGGTAGAGAACATATCCTTCGGTGGAATAATGAAGTGTTTACATTATGCAGTCCTATTGTGAGATCAATCAGGCTACAAGGCTGGATATATAAACAGAATCTGCAGGTGGTCCCTGCATCTCCTTGCCCAGAAGACATGCTTTAATCCTCAGGAAGTAGGCAGAGTAGAGGTTCCAAGAGGCAGCCAGCCCAAGCAAAATAAGAGAACAAAACCAGCCTGAACAATGCAGCGCATGTCAAGCTCATAGCGCAATCACTGCAAATAGCAGCTGACGGGAAACTTCACGACAATTCACCCATCAGCTGAAATTGCCAGACTCGGGATCCTGGGATCAATGAGCCTCTTACTCAGACACTACAAGCATGAAACATCAGGCAGAAAGAGTGGGTAACGCATCCCGTGTGGCCTCCAATTGGTTTGCTCCCTTTCCAGCTATTTCTTACTGGGCAAGTTCTCTTGTGGAAAATCTCTTGCTCTGGGTTTTTGCATTTGCTCTGTTTTTCTCAGCTGCTATAGCCCCTAAGTATTTCTGCTCTTTGATTATGGAAGCACAGTGCTAATTTCTGAGTTACTTGGCCCACAAGGTAGGAGGCAGAAAGGAGAATTGAGCATCCATACACATTTGTATCTTTGGTGTGGGGATTGTGCTAATAACTCTCCACCATGTAAAGTACTCAAGGGTTGTGAGCAAAAAAAGTATAGCTGAAGCTTGTTCAAAAAGAGATATAATTTAATAACCTCGGAAAAGAGTTTCTGAAAGTGTTCTTCCAGTGCTCTGTGGAATGGAGGAAAGTTTTGCTGGAGTAAGGGCAGAAGGATCTGACTCAGTAAAAAGAGGTTGAAGAAGACATTGAGAGCACGGAATAATGAAAGAAGTAAATGTCAGTTCAGAGGAAAAATAATAATACTAAAAAACCCCTAAACCGACATAGTTGAGTTGGCCTAAATGTAGTTTACTATAGGGTTGTTTTAATTAGATTTGTGAAGCAGGGAAATGCCAACTGGGATGTTCTGCAGCAAAAAATAAATAGTTTTCAAGCTGAAACATGGCATATAATGGAAGAGAGTTGTCCACATGGGTGCATTCTCTTCCTCTTTTTGAAGACAGCACCTAAATCAGTTGAGTCAGAAACTAGCGAAGGGTAAAGATCAAGATGTCTGGAACTCTCCTGTCTCTTTAGATTCTTATCTGAAGTGTATTTAAGTCTTTGGAAAGGGCTTGAAACCTCATGAGATCTTGTTTTTTCCCCACCCCCAAGTGTTCACACATTTCCTGATTATGAAACAGCCAGTCATCCCTCAAGAATGGGTGGGTGGTGGGAGATGGGGACAGCTTTATTTAGTTATTTATTTATTTATTTTAGCAACTTTGCATTTCGTCCTGTCCAAAAGCAGGAGTCAGGCATTTCAATGTGTGAAAAGGGGGAAAAACATAAGTCAGCTCCTTTGCTGCTAAACTACTCCAGGTGAAATTACCTGGGAAGATGGGGGCAGTTTCTCTGTTTGTGAAACGAGTCCATCTCAGCTGTGTGCAGGTGACCGTCTTTGTGGACACAGAGAGGAGATGTTGCCCATGCACCCAGCAAGATCAAACTTGCCTGATTCCCGAGGCAGGATTTTGTTGACAAAATTAAGAGTGCCAAACTCCACATGAAGACTTATTTCCACTTTCAGCTACTCTTGGATCTCTGTCTCTAGCTCTTGTTAATCTATGTCTCCCTCCCTGCCTCAGTTTTATTGTATGCAGGACAAGATGTGAGATTGGAAGGTAATTTCAATGCGAAATCTGTCCCCTCTTTCAAGGCAGCCTTACACTTCTTCTCCTATGCAAGCTTATTATCACATTTAGCTATCACATAAAATTTGTTCTTTTCAAACCACTTTAGGGGTTTAAAACCAGCGATCTCATTTATCTCTAGATCACATGTACTTGGATTTGCTTAATTACCTAGAACTTAGGGAAACCTCGCATGTGTTACTCTGAAAATAAAAGGCATAATTTTGGTAGTGGTGCTTAGGTTTTTGTTTTGGTTTGGTTTTTTTGTTTGTTTTTTTTATTGTGTAAATTCTTGTCCTTTCTATATATTTACTTGTAGGAGCAGTTCTAGCATCTGAACCACCCTAGCCCAAAGTCTCTATAGGACAAATCTTGAAATCTGTATTGTTTGTGGCCTACTGCTCTAATTCCACAGGACTGTGTGAAATTACTTCTTTTTGAGCCATTTTGAAGAGACATTAAAACTAAAAGTTTGTAAAGTTAAGTTTATGCCCCTTCTTGATGAAGATTTTCTTTTTTTTTTATTCTGCTGTATATGTATGTACTGTTTTACCTATGTAAAAACTGGTACTAGTGTCATAGCCTATACTGAGCTTGGTTTCAGTTAATTTAAGCATTTCTGTTAGCCATTCTGACCAAAAAGGGGACTGTATCAGATGAACAGGGTCTTTCAAAACAGTGGCTTTATGTGCATATCTAAAAATTATCAACTTTAAGAAACTGTCTAATCATCTCTTAGAAGACTGTCCCTGTTGCTCATGCTCCTCTCAAGAAAATTTGTATACAGCTCTTGCATAGTTTATGCCTGGCTCTTCATTCCTGGTTGTCCTAGAGCAGCTCAGTTGTTGTTGTTCTGATACAGAAGGTCTTTGATGTGTTTGGAATTATTCCATCAATGGTGACATGAAAATATATTCTCCTGAGCTAGTGATGTGAACATCATGTACGTGCAGACACTTACAAAAATGACAGCAGATTATTAACTGAGAATCTATCTTGCCATGTGCCCTTCCTGTTCACTGTGGAGTAAGCTCTGAAGGAAGAGGAAGTGGTAGATTTAGGGATTTTCTAGAGTGAATTGCACAGAGACATTGTGCACGTCAGTGCTTGGAGGAAAGTGACAAGGGGGTGGCAGGGGAAGCGTACAAAAATGTTTTAATGGAATAGACAGCATAAACTTAATTTGTCATGGACTTTCCAAGTTAAGGCTCAAGGCAAGCAGGTTGTGTGTGCCAGATGAGGAGTGTTATGTGAGCATGGGTAAGGCTGAGAAAGCGACCAAAGGAACTGTTCTGACAGATGTGGAGGGCAGACTGAGATAGGGGCAAAGCTAGGCTGGCTCACACAGAAAATAGAGTACTGACCAAAGCACAGAGTTATGAAGGTTAGGCTGAGGGGGCTGCAGGGGTACAGACTAAACAGAATGAGGTGTCCTGTGGCCATGATGTGATTGGATTGTGAAGCACAAATCTTTCAGCAGGGGAATCTGAATAGAAGGAATAAGGCCATCAGAAAGTTAAATTGGACACATGGAGCAGTGCTGGCTCTGATTTGCATTTTGCAAGAGCTCAGAAATTATGATTTGGCCTTAGAAAAAAACTAAAACCAGAGACAAGGTACAATGAACCACTTTTCTGAACTGCTGAATTAAGTCTGATATTTAAATAGATTCACTTATGAACTTTGGTGTAATTTGAAAAATTTTATTTTGTTTACCTGTTTTCTATTTCTTAACCATTGCATTCTGGAGATGCTTGGCTTCTCTTAGATTAACTCACCTGAAAACAGAGACATCACTCATCCTTTCCTCTTCTTCACGCCCTCCTGCTTTCATCTTAATTAAGACACAGAACAGATAGGCATTATTTCACACTACCTTCCACAGCAAACAACCATTATACCAAAGCCATGCTAGCGTGAAGAGGGTATATTTGTTTTAGCAACATTTTCGTGCTTGTATGTTTCTGTCATTCACTTAAAAAAGACTGGAGTATCTCAGATCATGAGCAGCTACTCAACCCAAAAGACTACATGCAGCCCCTGGGTTTGCAAACTCTCTAAACCGCAGATTTCCAAAATCCAGAAGGATAACAAGTAGGGTGTATGTTGCTGTATGTTTGCCTTGTTCTTACATTCTTTCATAAATAACTGCCACTGGCTATGAGATGCAGTGCTCTGATATCCTATGCTATCAGATAGAAGACAGCAGCTGAATGTCATACAGCTTTTTTTTTCCATCTGTGCACAACTAATCCAAACACACCTGACCACAGAAGCACGTTAAGTAACATAACATGTTTTTTTCAGAACAGTGCACTGAGGAAATCCTCAAATTCTTCCCAACTCCTGTATATCACAGAGAAAAATATTAGAGCAGTAGGAGATGTGGGTAATTTTGATCTCAGCAGTTAGCCCCCTTCTCCTCCCAAGCAATAAAACGCTTCTCTCTAAGGGAATCTCATTCAGCAAGGCTGACAGGTGCCATTTAGCTGCCCATGCAGAGGAGGGAAAGTAGCCAGCATTCCTTGGAGTGGTAATCCGTGTGAGGAAGGGCACACCTAATGCAGCAGGCTTGTCCTGCAGCTTGGAAGTACCACCATGCAATGGAAGGTCCCCTTTCTAGTTTTTCATGGAGAAACCTGTTTGGGCTTAAGTTCTCCCTGGGACATATATGTGGAGGCTGATCAGCTGTTGGTAATAGATCAGTATTACATTCATAAACAGTTCATGAGGAAAAACGGTGAGGATTTGCCACCACATTCTGCGGGTGTGGAAACACAGACACATGGAACTGAAATGGCTAACACGAGAGCACATAAGAATGATGGAGCTCAGCTTCTCCTCTAGAGCAGTTGGCAAACCCTAAGTAAGTAGAGAACTTTCAGTATGCAGAGAGCCGGAAACACCTATTGCTATTTGATCCATAATCAGTTTACTATTTTCTGCTTCTCAGTCAGACTGTTTATTTGTTTCAGCTGCTTTTCAGGATGACGAATTGTCTAAGAATGTGCTGGTGTTTAGCAGGAAGAGGGAGTTGTCTTGTAGCATGTCCAGCTACCTGAGAAGTACTGAAAAGTGAACTGCACCACTGAGCTTGAAACTTACCCATGGCCTGATGAGCAAGAAGAATTCAAACATTGAGTGGTGTCTGACCTTGCATCTGTAGGTGTCACCTATTGTATGACTGCATTGAAAGGGATGACCATGAAATTAAATAAAGTCTGGTAGCAGGGCTGGCTCAGAGAATTATCCTATCTATCCAGGTCCATAATTTTGAGAGTTTTCCTCACACTGATAATTTTAACACTTGTAATAATTTTATTACCTAAATAATGACGGTTACTTGGGCAATGAGGTTTATGGCCCTCAGGAAACATAAAGAAATATTATTACTTGTGTAGGGAGAGGTGAGTCAGGCTCTGTAAGTACAGTAAAGTCTCTTTATATGTAAGTAGATATTATGAATTGGAATACAGAAACTAATTCTCCCAACAAAACTCTCTTGCAGAAGAACGAGGAAGAGAATGTATAAGCAAAGGTTTAGGTACAACCACTTAGATTAATGACTTCTGACTTCTCTGCTTTTTATTCATGCTGTGCTAATGCCCTTTTTGCTTTGAGACCGAGTAGGTTTAGGGGAGGGTGCTGTGACTTTATTAGGAGTGGAGGCCTGTGACCACCTCAGGAGATGTCACTTAGAGTCGCCACAACATAAACACACTCCTGAATCTGCTATGAAATGAAAATAGATCCCAGTGGTTTCTGTTCTTGTTGCTTCTGATTACAGCAGCCTTGAAGTCTTTTTTCCATTTTACAGGGAAAGGATTCTCCAGTGCAGAAGGTTATAATGGCTTCAGAGTATGTTTCGTTAATAGCTTTCTTCCATTGTTCTCCCTATAAAGAGAGATGCCAAGTCAGCCTTAATCATGAGATGTACTTGGTTTGTCTCTGCCTCCTTCAGCCCCTCCAGAGCAATCATACAGCAAGCAGGAGCAGCCCAATGTTCTGTGCTTTCTTTGCCTTTAGATTGTGCCTGGTGCCAGGTCAGACAACAGGAGGGATGACCCTGGGGGAAGGGTCCTCTGCCCAGACAGCAGCATAGCACTGAATGGTCTCCTCCTGCTTGGGACATGCTGTCCTGGAGGGAGTCCTGCACAAGACTCTCAGCACGAGATTCCCCTCAGCCGACCTGGAGTCAGTGGCATCCAGAAAAGGTGCGAGATCTGGGTAAAGTTAGCTGTGGAAACTTGGAGATCATTGGTGTTACTCCTGGCTTTGTGGCTTTGAAGTGCAGGGCAGTGAAGCAGCCAGGAAATTATGGTGATCTCCCCCTTTTCCAAAGAAGGTGCCTGTCCAACAGAATAGTGATTTGCTCCAAGATTTTCTCTGAATTAAAAAGAGAGGCTTTTTGCTGTAAGTCTTATTTTAAATACTAGAGAAGAACAGAAAAATATAACTTAGTTCAAAGAGAGGGCAAAAGATAACATGTTTCAAAAGTAATTTCTGTTGCCAGTTTATGGTCATTACAGACAGGTCAGTGCCAGTGGGGGTACTTCTGTCACTTTGAAGTGCTTTGCATACATACAAATAAGGTCTTGTCTGGCATCAGGTGATATGTTGGCCACCTGTGTTGTGTCCTAGCACAAGTACAGTTGTTTTCCATAATATTTGGAACCTTTAGCTTTTAGAACAATTGATAATTGCTGGCTCAGACATTAGAATCTGACTTACATTGCTTGTAGATGCTAAAATTTTCTTAGAAGTTGAGCAGAGTCTGAGAGGAAAGATAAACAGGTTCACCTGAGTCTAAGCAGTCCACAGGTAGATAAAATGTATAATTTTCAGTAACCAAAGGAGCCAAATGAGGTAATATGGCCGGAATCAGCTCAGGCTACGTTTGGTTCTTGAACATCAAAGTAACCATTTATAGGAGCATTGATTTAAGGTAGTTTTGACGTGAGTTTATAATCCACTGTTTAACTTCCAATTGCTTAAACTTGCTCTACCTTGATATGTGCCTAAAGTAATGAGAAAATACAGGTCTGATGGTCATTATGATGCTTTGCGACAACCCTCGAACTATTGAGAACAGAGTTGGAAAATGTGCAGTTTTTCTCTTGAAACTGCGTCATCTTTTTTTGGTGTAACTGTATTTTGTGCTGTTTTCATCCTATTTGTAGTCTGGCTCACTCTGCCAAAAAGAAACTTTTTAAAAATAATAAATACATAATAAATTAAAGCAAACAATTTTTTAAATGCACAGGTAGTAATGTGACTAGAATCATTAGATTATCCTGTTCTTCCAGCCCCATTTGTTCCATTAGCAGTGTGTTTTAGTGTACACCAATTAATACATCCTACTGTGTCATAAGTTATATGAGTGGAGAGAAACAAGAAACTCACAAGATCTACCTAGTGCTTTTTATAAGCAGGAGCAGGTGTGCAGAAAACCTTTTACAGTCAGGCAGATGTTGTGAACTTTGACAAGCTCCCTTCACGTGTTCTGCCTGGATTCAGGTTAATGTTCATGGCTGCTATCATTAACGTACAAAGCAGTTTTTCTCTGTCCAGTAGATCAATCCATTAAATATGAATTAAAGAGGGTGCTTCAAGACAAGAGTAATGGCAAAACCATGAATTGATTTCTGACTTGAACTGAATACATAAGTGAAGGCCTGGTTTAAAAATGGAGTAAAGCAAAAGCTAGCTATTCACATTAAAACCAAACACCCACCCCTTCAAACCCTAAGAAAAACCACCCCATTGATGTGTTGATTAAAAGGGAAGCGTTTGTTACCCATCCTTTAGGTCTTGGTCTCAGGGGTTGGAAAAAGTTGTTAAACTGTGTAAACTCACTGAGATCACCACAGATTTTTTAGACAAAATTCTCAAATCCTTAATACTGAATTAGGATTGAAAAAAACCGAGAGATAACCTTTCCTTTCCTCTGTCTATACTTCAAATATCTGCTAATTATAGGAAATAAAATCACCTTTTTCCTCATAGGCAAGCTGGGTGTGGATTTTTCCAGATCGATCCTTGCTCTCTTGGCCACCAGCCAGGGTGGGGAGCATACTGGCTCCTGCACAGCACCCCAAGCTTAGAGTTATGTTAAGAAGTAATACTAAATGTTTGTGTGTAGCCTCTCCCAGTCTGGAGAGGATTGCTGTTGAGAGAAATCTCCACAAGAGCTGAATGCTCCTTTGCACGCATAAGCGTGATCCGCTCACCTACTTTCAATCTATGCAAATGTGAAGTTGGACATGTTATGTTATTCTATAAAATTGATTTCAGATTGTCACATGTTGCCTCAGAATGACTAAGCTTCTGAAACAAATTGTGCAAGTGTAAATTAATGTAACTCCGGTAGCAGAACTGCCCTGATTTATACCTACTCTGCTATGGCCTTAAAGCATTTTTCCCCTTGTTTTTTAAAGATGGTTAAACTTCAAGCCTCCCCTCCAGACAGATTTGCATGAAATTACCTTTAAAACATTAGATTATAAGGACTTGAGAAATCAGTTTAACAGTAGAACAGTGTGAAATTTCCATTACAATGGAGAAAATGTAAACATTTTATAGTTATTTTCATTACACAGATAGGTGTGGTTCTTCTGTTGCTGTTTCCCCGTGGGGGGAGGAAAAAGCTGCATAAGATTTTTAACTGCAGAACTATGAACACGTGCAGTGAAATCAGTTGAGAGATTTGAAATCCATTTCTTCTTTTATCTTGAAACAAAGCAATTAAATTAAACACATGTACATTAATATAAAGCTGAAGTTACAATTATGATCATGAGAGTCTTTGAAATCAGTGGCAGAATTCCCATTCTGTAATGATGAAAGGCAACACTCAGGATAAAAAGTAGCAACAGGCGACTTGGCAAAAATCTCTGTTTTCCTCTTGGGACTCGAAGGGGAAGCAGCCTGAAAGTGTTATCACTCTACAGCAATGATGGATAAAAGGCACGCTTATGCTTGCAATAATACGATGAATGATTTTTCTTTTGGAAGTGTTGTCTTATAGAAAATTGTTGCTTATTACTGCCCCATTCCTTTCACCCTGAATTTTGGGTTGGGTTTGGGGTCTTTTTTCTTTTATTTTTACCTCTATGAAAGACATTCTGTATTTAATTTTTTTTTTAGAACTGTTGTACTTGTTGAGAAGTTGGTTGTTCTTTGGGACTTTGTACCTTGTGAGATTCACAGTCTTGTTTTCCTGGATGGATTGGGCACTTTTGTCATTGCACAAAGTGCTGTCTCCATATCCAAGACTTAGTCTTATTGGGAAGCTTGATCAGGGCTACAGAAAAGAGATGGGAGCAGTTTTCTGGCTTTCTGAAATACAAGGATCGAATCTGCTCCTAGAGGTAGCTCTTTGCACTGACTGGAGAGGGAGCCTGGACAGTTGGTTTAACCCAGACATCTTTTAAATGGCTAAAGTCAGGTGAGATGAGTCCCACTATTAAACTCATATGTGTCTCTCTCTGTATTCTGGAGGGAATCCATTTAGTTGAAAAGCAGACAGCTACAGAGTTGGGAATGCAGTGGCTTGAGTGAGGGGACATCTTCCGGTCAGCAGATGTTTCTCTACTGAGATTTCATATCAGTTTCTGTAGCCAGACTGATGATGCAGAGGGGAATGTGGATAAAAGTGACACAACACTGGATTTCTTGGCTTAGTGCCCAGGGAACAGCCTCAGTACCAGTCCTTTTTTTGTGGTGTTTGGGTGAGTCAAACTAGACCAGTTTGATTTATTATTTGTTGCAAATTAACATCTACTCTGTGGTACCACCTTAAGGTCTGACCAGGTCAGGAACAGAGTGTGCTAATCATAAACATAAAGCAAATGACTTTCCTTGGTTCAAAGTCTCATTAGAAATTTTCAACAAATTCTTTCTTTGTGTTCCAGCTCTCCAGTGAGTGTTTACTGGCAGGAATGTTTAGGAAAGCTGTGAGTGTTTAGCACAGATGACGAATGCAGAACCATGACTATTCCCACCAGAAGCCAGCATCTAGGAGTTAATTCATCAGGGAAGAGAAGCATAACATTCCAGATGACCTGTATGTATAGCTTGAATTACAAATACCAGCTAGTTACAGCAAATTGTTCACATTGCTCTGTCTGAACAGGGCAGGGAATACCCATGTATAAACCACAGCCTATTTGTGGGCAGACTAGGGTAAGAGGTGAAACCTAATCTAAATTTTCCCTCTTTTATCACTTGATTATTCAGTCATCCTAGATCAAAAAGGGAGAATGGCCAGGTTTCAGTGTCTGTGGGCACTTGTTACTGATTTTTTAGTATTTAAAGACACAAAGAAACTGGACAATAAATGATAAAAGCCTTAAGACCACAACTTGCTTTCGTTTCCCTATCCAGGGAAGACAGTGAAACTTTTTCGGCATTGGACAGAACATATATGACTCAAGGATTCTGTTAATTGTGGCAGAGCAATCCGTGAGAAAACCTTTGAGTTTTCTGAACTCCAGAGTTAGGAAGGTAAATGTGAAGTTTTGGGGTTGTAGAACAAGCTGTGTTTGATGTGCTGTCTAGGAGAGTAGGAGCAGTGATAGAGATAGATACTGCTCTGCAGAGCCTGGTCCCTGAGCTTCCACCCACTTGGGAATTCATGTTCTCAGAAAGAAGTTCAGCATTATATGTAGGTTCCATGAGAGTATGGTCTTTTAGAGAGTTATTGTTGATTAGATACACTTATCTCTATAATTTATGCATTGTATCATTTATGCATATATGCTTATTTGTCCATTTCCTCTCTCCCTCTCAATCTTACTATACCATTTCTATGGTGTCTAGATTGCAGATCTAGTCTTTGGATTGAGTCTTGACCAGAATTTACAATTTTGAACTTGTAGCCTAATGCCATTACCCCAGTTTTCCACCAGTCTTTTTGTTTTCAGAAGGAGTCATGGTGCACCATAGCTATAGCAGCCACTTGTATGAGCTGTGTTTAGAGGAATGCATCTGTGAAGTAGTCCAAGGAGGATAGAATCATCTCATGATTGTATGAGCTGTTTTTGGTGGAGAGTACATCTGTGGGGTAGTCCAAGGATGATTAATACTCATTTACCACAAACTGAAGTTAATTATTTTGTGTATATCATAGCTGACCAAATGAAATAGTGTCAGTCTGTGTAAGTCCAGGAGATTGTGTTGTAGAGCTTGGGAAGCTATGGAGCACGTAGAAGAGTTCATGCCTTGAAGAACCCTATAGTACTTCTCCAGCTCTTTCAAGCAGTTACAAATGTTTCTGGCCTGGATGAATCTAGGCATAATCTATCAGTTTGCATAAAGATTTTAAGTTTTCACAAAGTCTTTAAAATCTGCGCTGCTGAAAATCAGAAGATGGACTTTCTGCTAGGACAGCCAATGTTAATAATTGTCTTTCTGTGGCTGGTGAAATATTGCACACGTAAACAGTCCATGTTCTTGGGCTGAAGAGAAGTAGTTCCTCCATGTGGTCTTGCAATGTATGCTGTGAAATACTGGTACAACGTGCCTATGGAGCACATCATAGATGGTTAAGCAAGGTAGTGAATTTGGGTATTTAAATGTCCATTGTCAATTATGTGATTTTCTCTTTTTGATCTCTTGCATGGTACTCAGATACAAAACCGGACCTTTGTACATGAAGAGTAAATCCATGAACACATTCACATGTGTGTACATTATCCTTTCTCTTTTACAGAGAGCCAAACTAAAACACAAGCTTATTCAAGTAATGATGGGCCAGTTACTCTGAAAACCTTCATGAATGAATACCTTGAAATAAGTATTGGATACAATTAGAGAAGTCTCCAATTAGACTTTGAAATTGGAGGCATTGCTGCCTTTTTTCTTCCCCCCCAGGACAGAGCAATTGAGTTTGAATTGTTTGTTTAAGGGCTTGAAATCTGGGAATTCAGACTCTCATTCTGCCTTGCTGTATGTGTTTATAGTTTTCCCTCTGGTTTGAGTTAATGAGAATGGCGTATCACGATTCACAGAACTGTATTTTGTAGGGATTAAATCACAAAATTTAACCACCAAATTAAGAAGGACCAGTCATTAGCTGTCATTTGAGTTAGTTTCCTATCTAGCCTATGTTTCTGCCTACCCAGTAATTTCACACATTGAACTAGCAGTGGAAATATTGCTGCCCTGCAACACTAAGTGGTTGTACTTCCTGGCACAATGCCACTATGCAAGTTCTGCTCTGTTTCTGACAACCCTGTGTAAAGTCAAATGCTGCCTGATGCCAAGTCCAAGAAGGACTATATCACTAATTGATTTATTCAACATGACACAAAAAATAGAGGCGTTTTGCATTTAAAGATAATTTTTGCCCACTCGTGAAAGAAGCATGGAGATCTGCATCTGCTCACTGAGAAACCTTGGGGATCATCTGCATGCTTGTGACTCATCCTGCTTGATATTAGATACAGTTTATTTAAATTGCACAACACACTGATCCCACCATGTACCGACTGTTTCCTCATGTTATCCGTCTGGATCTGCTGTCATGCCTCTTCATGTATGCATATTGAACAGTGAAGCCAAGTGACACTAATTGCTAATTCCATCCTCTCGTTTGGCATGTCACTCCTATACTCTGACTGTGAAAAAAAAAAAAAGGTGTTAAATTCAGTCCATACCTTGTCAGCATGTTTAATGCTGTGGGTAAGCAGTTTGCGCTAGAACTTGATTTGGAGAAATTGCATCTCGTTTCCATGCAGATCAGACACTTGAATGTTCTACTTACCTGCTATATTAAAAAAACTTTTCTCACAGGCAGTAATCATCAGTCTTGATTCTGAGCTGTGTTCTCAGTATACCAGGAGTGATGGGGGCTAGGAGGTACAGTTCAGTGCTGAGCCGGGACCTGTTCTCAAACCACATGGCAGGCAAGTGTCTAAAACTCAGACCAAGCCAAACGAAAGTAAACCCCTGTGTCTGAAATGCCATTGAACTTTCAGTGCCTGGAATCCATTGCCAAGCTGTGCGGTGAAGGTTTAAGGGAGCAAGCCAAAAACTACCCCTAGGTGTAAGAGGAACAGTAAGCCCACTGGAACTTGCATGCTTGTGTTCGGCGCTGACGAAGTCCAGGTCATGTTGGCTCCAGTTGCTGAGGACCTATTTCAGCATTCAAGTAGACCAGTGGGTGTTTTTCTTTCTCTCTGCTTTGGAATTGAACCAAGCCTTGTGGAAAGCATTTTTCCCCCCTCTGAGTTTATGCTAGAAGTGTTACACTGATCCACATGCAATAAGGAAACACTATTGCATGAGAAACTACCCATGAAACAAAGGTCTTTGAGGTATTGAAACCTGATGGTGTTAGCATGGAGAATCCAGAAAGTACCACTTCTTTTCCTTGGACGTTTGGTATCCACTAATTAGAATTAGAATAATTAGAATTTTAACTATTGAGGACATTTTATTTTCTTCTGTGCTTGTGAGAATACATTTAGCATGTCTTTAACAGGCATCATGCTGTCTGTGTTACTGTTACGATGCATAATAGGCAAGTGAGCTTTGTGTACTGTAGTCCTTGACTTAATCCAAATTGTACTCAGATTTTTTTGAGTCACTGTGTAAGAGTGTTTTCTTTTTGTTGTATACTTCGTCAGATGAGCATACAAAGCAGGAGGTTAATCCTCACTGCATCAGAGAACAGGCATTCTTCAGTCTGCTGCAAATGTTTGGGATCTAAGTCCAGCTCGAACATAAAGTGAAGCCCTCCAAAAGCCATGCGGGTTTTGCCAAAATGATTTTAATTGAAGTCCTCTACTTCTGCATTGAACTGTTCCAGATAGCAAACACAGCAATGTCTCCTTCAGAGAACTCAGTCCGAAAGTGAAATTGTTTTCATCCCCAGAAAAAATTCTGATGTCTGGTCATTAGCATAGTTTGAAGCTGGAGCTGTTCTATAGATACTTAGCATTTGGAGCAGTGCATGGAACCCAGTTGGGGATGAGAACACAATGTACTTCCAAAAAATAAAAAATCTTTTTCTTAAGCAAAGGATAAGTTAATTACTGGGAATTTCTTTCTCAAATCCCAAGTGTTCTTTTTTTTTTGTATTAAAATTGCAGCCTCTTTAAATCTCAGTATCAAAATGTTCATTACAATGTTCATATCAGTGAAATTTCTGACTCAAATGTCAGTTATTTGTGTTTGGATGAGCAATTCTTGGTTGACTAAAAGGCATTTGTAGGCTGCTACAATTTGTTTTAAAGTTACTTGCTTGACAGAGCAAGCTGATTAATATTTTCCTTGCTAGGGTCGTTCTTAATTTTCTTTGCTGTTATATAAATGCAATGCTGCTAATGCATTTATGTAACATGAATTATATTTTGCAGTGGCACAGATATTTGTGCAATGCATAACTGCAATGATATCCAAAATCTCTTTGGATTGGTTATTTGAACAGTAAAATAGAATCCCTCTTCATTGGCTTCATCTTGGTGAACCTGAAGTGCATTACAAGGCCAATGGTGAAGATGATGGCAATAACATTGAGGTTTATTATTATTTGCATGGGAAAAATCTGACAATTGGAATACTGTATCCATATGACAGGAGTCTGGGTTGTTATGATGGCCTTCTCAAGGGTTGTCCTGAAGCAGAAGATCATTTTGGGGACCTGTCTTCCTGGCTGTAGGGCTCTTGCTGTCTCTGTGTCCCAAATACACATGCAGTCCTTCTCTGCCCTTCCTCAGGGAGCAAGCAAAGTGCCCAGCAGTTAGGGCAGAGTGGGCTTCGTGAAGACCCCCTTCATATCTTCCAAGGGCGTGGAAACAACACAGGTATGGTGGGGCTGAAGCAACAGTGTAGATGCACTGGATAAGGGAACCTTCATCCAGCTGTTGAGTTGGCATTTGTTCATCCAGTACTAAAATATCCCTCTTGAAACCATTGTTAAGAAGCAGCCTCCTTCCTCCATGTGGCTCCTGCGTGACCAAGCTGTTGCCAAGACATGGTGCTGAACACAGATGCTTTATCACGATACACCATTGCTCTAAGTGCCACATCCACACATCTTTTAAATACCTCCAGAGACTGTGATTCCACCAC
Source organism: Drymodes brunneopygia (assembly GCA_013400955.1). Classification (NCBI taxonomy): domain Eukaryota; kingdom Metazoa; phylum Chordata; class Aves; order Passeriformes; family Petroicidae; genus Drymodes; species Drymodes brunneopygia. The sequence continues at coordinate 216,377 of VZTZ01042091.1, forward strand.
TTACCTGGGCAGCCTGTTCCAGTGCTTGATAACTCTTTTAGTGAGATTAACAGAGAAGTTTATCCATGTGAGGGACGTATGTTTTGGGATATTTCTCAGTTTGAAGTCTTTGCTCTCTGTCAGTGATTTGCTGTGTGTTTGTCCCTTCACCACCTCTATTTCCAATGAAGAGGTTAAACAAACATCTGCCAGAAGTGGTTTAGGCATTGCTGATCCTGCTTAGATGACCTTTCAGGGTCTATTTCATCCCTGTGCTCTCTGATACTGTGACTTTCCAGACTTACTCTTATGAGCTTCTAAAAATGTTTGAAGATTAATGGTTAGCAATGAAATTGCTACTTCCACAGTGCATTAAAGCAGCTGTGATACAATAGGATTGAAAATTGCCAGCAACTTAGTGTATATTGAATTTAGAGAAAGTAAATTGCTTCTTGTAAACTTTACTGCCGTGTAATTGTCTAACAACTTTTAAGGAATGTCTCCTGAGAATGTAGAGTTGGGGTTTTTTCCTTTTTCTGTGAGCTAAACTAAAACGACTTGATTGCACAATAGTGCAAACTAGTTGCACAATACTAGTTATACAAGGCAAGAAAAAACCCTACCTTTTACGAATTTTATGTAAATAGTGAAAGTGTTGTAGAAGTTGTCATTGTCTGCAAAAGGAGTCACAGAAATAAAATACAGAAATGCCTGCTCATACTCAGCTGTCCGGGTTAATGCAGTCAGGGGACAATTCTTTGAAAGGCAATAGGACCCCTTCACATAGCTGAGGCACAGCTCTGTTTGTAGGTGGTTGCCCAAAAGCTGGGGTTTCTTTTTCACCAAAGAGACTTGCTCTGTGTTGCGTGACTTTGCTGTTCTTATCTGTGGATCCCCCATCCCACTGCTCTTTAACCGGAGGTTTTCAGGTGAGGACACATTACCACATCCACAAAAAATGTTTTGCTGCCATGTGATTTGGTAGTCAGTCATTACCTTGCTATCAGATAAAGCCTATCTGATTTAAGGATTTTATTCACTGTTGAATAAACATTTCTGATAATTTTATTTTTTTAATGGGAATAACTGAAAGAGTGAAGCTCATTTATTGCCTTTTGGAGGCATGCCAGTTTAAAAGGCACCATTTATTTCCTTGCAGTGCTCCAGCAGCAAGGAATTTTTTTGTGAAATCTGAGGACAGTACCTACCTGTTGCAAAGATTTTTTTCTGCTCTTTGTAGTTGGTCGCTCTGGGCTTATCAAATGTGAGAAGCAGCTGTTACTGTGAATACTGTGAGGGTCGATGTGGGCAGATTTAGGTCAGGTTTCTAATGCCTTTGAACCAGGACTCTAGTCAAATCTGAGGAAATAAAAGTAAGTGGAAAGTATGTAGCAGTGCTCTGCACATCACCTGGAAGCTCTGCTCTTCCACAGAGGCACCAATTGCCATATAACTCCAGGCTGGTTTCCAGGTCTCTTCCTCATGGTGAGCAACACCACACTCCTCAGTGAATACTCCTGCTTTCATAGAAAGATAGTATTGACATGTCCAACCAAAGCCAGGAAAAGCAGCACCTCTAAATCCTCAAAGAAACATTGTCTATGCAAGTGATTTTGCAGTCTATTGGAGATGAGACTCAGTTGTAGAATCAGGCTGGTGTTTGCTCTGTCTGAGAAGCAGGAGCATAAGCTGTGCAGGTTGGAGCTCAACAAGCAGGAGTGGATGGGAAGAGAGATTTAAGCAGGATTTCCAAGCTGATACTGTGAATGGCCTTATCTTCTCTCCTCCTCCTCATATACATCACCACGAGATGTCAAGGATGCAGTGATCTCTCTGCTCTCCCAAGAGTGAGGAGGAGGGAATGTGTGCAAACTGAGGCCACCAAAGCAAATTGTTAGAAGCATGGTTAGGCATGAGGGAGCATTTTTTCATTAAAAAAAAAAAAAAGGAAAGCCACAGTGTCAAATTTTATTTCTGATGGGAAAAAATCTATATGAAAAAAGGCTCTTTTTTCTGCTGAAGGAATGATTTGGAAATTTATTACTTTTTTTCCTTCCTGTCTAAGACACGTTTCAATGGATTTGTCCTTTTCCCTTTTGTTGGGTTCTTTGTTTGTTTGGTTTTTATGCTCTTTTTCTTTTTATAACTGTGGCAAAAGAGTTTAAGGGGACAAAAATACAGTTTTCCAGTTTTCTTACATATAATCTATGTCTTCCAATACTACTTTTCAGCAGGGGAAGGTGAAAAAAAGAGGACTCTTTTTTTCTGCAATGATTCCCCTCTTTCAAGTCTCCTCTTTTAGCTACAGTTTCTTTAGCTTTTTGAATATGAGAAAGCTTTTTAATATGGGAAAACATTCCCTTTTTGGTAAGGTTTGACAGAAAGCCTTTAGCAATCTTTGACCAAAATGACAAATACCATCATACAGCCAATGTTTCCTTTTTTCTTTATCCATTGCAATTCTGTCTGTGAGTCAGCTATTCTTTCAGCAGCATTGCATTAACAGATCCTGCCAGCTTTTTTGTGTTCATAGCAGAACTGCTCTCTTAATCTGATTTTCCTGGGACAATGGGCTAGTACAAGTATGGAAAGGAAGCAAATAGACAAATATTTCAAATGAACAACTTCATCAGTAATTATAAAAGCTATAGTGTGAACTGCACACAGAGTGCATCCTTTATTATTTATTCCACAAACTACCTTCCAAGTTGCCTGGATGTTTTCATTCAAATCCCTTCTGTTAGCTGGACACAGTAATCCATAACTTGCACCTCATCCAACATCTTCCAGTCTTGATTCCTGTACAAATTCGGTGTAATATCTGGAGTCTAATGCTTCCTTCTTCCATTCTCACAATCAAGCTGCAGTTCTTTTTTTCTTTCTGCCTTTTTAGTGCTGGTATGATGCAATGAAGTGATAATTTCTCTAGCACAGTTAGAAGGTATGTGGAAACACGTATAACAAATCCATTACACAGGACTGGAGACAGGAGTGAAGTGTTGACAAAGGGCAGGGCTTCACGACAGTGTTTGTGTTAGCTCATTCTGCTGCTGGTAAAATTTAGTTTGCCATTTCCATAAACTGGGGCTGAATCCAGGTTAGTGATTGCAATCACGTTGGCAGGCATTAATGCTGAAGTATTGTCTATAGAGAGATAGGCTGGGCTGATTGTTCCACGGGATGGTTAAATTCAGGTTGGATAAACAAAGAGCCCTAAGGCAAGACAAGAGTGCTTGTGTTCTTCTCTTCCTTTTTCTTTTTTATGTTTTCCATAAACTGTTGCAGCAATTTTTTTAGCATGTTGAATGTTCCCATTATGAAAAAATGCCTGATCTCTGAAAGAAACTACTGAAAAAAGAAGCAGTATTCAAACGACATGTCTTCAAAAGAGTAGCAATGGCTTTGCAGATATTTACGCAAATGTTCTTAGTGATAGTTATCATTCAAAAAATTTGAAATATGGTGAAGTATATTGAATAAATATATTGAATAGTAAACATTCACACCAGAGGGTGTTGAACCCTCTTGCATTCTCAGTTGCACCTCTAGGTTTTCTGTACCCCGGTTTTCTTGTTTGCTGAAGGGGTTGATGTTACTTGTTAGCTTCTACAAAGTGATTTGAGATTGCCATGAGCACACTAAACACATCAAGAGCACTAATCCACCTAATAATCCAAAACCTAAAATTTACTAGGATCACTCAGTAAGATTTTTAAGACTGTATATAAACATGTGGCAAAAAAAAACAACAAACAAACAAACAAAAAAAAACCACTCCAGAAAAAGGTTTGTTTCTGTTCAGTGAGGGATTGCCTGGAAAATATTTTCCTTAATTGCTGCTCTTCAGTGAAAAGATTTCCAATATGTTTGTCTAACTCAGGCAGGTAGGAATGATGGTGATCTTTCTCTTACAAATGGTTCTTTGAAAGGTGATAGATGTTCTACTGAGGGACAAATTAGATAGGAATCTGAAGTCACATAGCAGCTTTCCTCAGAGTGATGAAGTTTGCTTTTGTTAACATTTGGATACTTGTGTAGTTCATCAGGTTGAGTCAAATGGATGTATCTGATCTCTAACAGTGAAGAAGCATCTGCTCTGTGGTGACCAAAGGGTAACAGGGTCTCTAATCAGGTGGAAGAGTGCTGGTGGACAGGTATTTTCCTGTGTCCTCCAACATCTGTAAACTACAGGGCTCTCAAAGGAAGTTTACACAAAAGTTGCATACACAGATATTTTTTTTCTTTTCCCCCACCAGCTCCTTTGAAAAGCTTTGAAAGTATACCTGGTAATGCTGGCTTTCTGTTAGAACAGGTTACCCCCCCACCAAAATTTCCTTCTTCTCTTGTGCAGTTTAGCCTGCTCCAAGCCAGCAGTTTGTGTGTGCGTAGTCATGTCTCCCAAAGACACAATTAAGTGTAAAATATCTCCTTAACTAAACAGCCCCCTCCTACAAAAGGCAGGTATGTCAGAGGTCAAAAGAGTCATATCTTTGTTAGACTTCCCCCTCTCACCCCGAGCTGGAAATTTCCTGTGTGACATTTGCCTACATATACATGCACATACACATAGCATAGCTTATTTTTTACATATAGAGAGAGGGAGGTAAAAATAGGTGCATCCTTGTATATGTACATATATATGTGTTTACATATACATATATATATGTCTTTTTGAGCTAATTGTAGGCAACCCCTGGCAGATGCAAACCAAAGCCAATAACTTCCCAGACAGCCTTACAGGAATGCAAAGTCTGTTCCGTGTTAAGTGGATGGAATAAAAGAGGTCACATTTTATTGTTTACTCTTGGGTTACTTGTTCAGTTTTGCCAGGGTGGAGGAGAACAGTGAGGCAGAACTGAAGTAACTGGTAGAAAACGTCCCTGGTAGCACATGAATTAGGGGTGAGCGCCTTGGGATAGGTCTGTGAGTAAGGGAATTGGTTTTTGGTTTGTTTTTTTTAGCAAAGGGGTGTAAGCTTCTGGAATATGCCCTTCCACACATCCGTTCAGGATTTCACTTCTGCATACATTGGGCTACTTGGAAACATTTGGTTTCCCAGTGTCACTGGCAGCACGTCAGCGAGAGCATGGTGGCACACAGACCTCGAGCACATCAAGCTCTTGTGATTACAGTGAGAGCTGCTACTTTGCCTCTGCCCAAGCACAGAGATCCAGGCGTTCATCTGTGGGTGCCATGGCAAACAAAAGGGCGTGTTTAATGCCATACTAGTTGCTTGAGTGGGGCAAAGGATTTTGCTGGGGGAGCCGAGCATGTGAAGAAACCCCATTCTGGTATGCTCCCTCCACTCAATGCATCAGGGGGTTTAGAAATCCTGAAGGAGGGGAAGTTGGGTTGCTTAAATGTGTAAAACATGTATAGTTTATCTGATGTTAGTCGGACAGCAGGGTAGGTAGAAAGAGGGGAAAGCAGGAGTGGTAAATCACTGAACTCTTTGCTGTGCTGAAAAGAACATGGAATGAGCTTGCAAACATATGTGTAGGCATTTTTATTAATGTGAAGGGCTTCAATGAGTAGTTCTACCTGAAGAATCTCATCAAACTGGACTGCTCTGGCTGAGATCAGAGTTTAGCTCATTTGCTGTTCTTGAGGTATATCAGCTGATTTGGAGTTAGCAGAGGGGTGTGAGGGAGGTGATCAGGTGAGCAGCTATGTGCACCCCTTCCCATCAGCACAGGGCTCCATTGCAAATATATTTTATTTGCAGGTTCAAAACAAGATGGGAATGAGAATGTGAGGCAGGGAAGCAGTGCTGGAAGCTGTGCTGTGTCCAGGGATTTGTAGTAATCATATTTTCCAATTCAACAGCTCAGGATAGAAGAGACAACAGATTTTTGTTCCTGTGGTTGCACATGCATAGCCTTTCCTTTTAGGAAGGAGTAAGTAGGTAGTCCTTGTTTTTTTATTGCCAAAGGGATTTGGAACTGCTGGAGGTAGGAGATTTGTCTTGGCAATTTAACCCCTGTAGGAAGTAAAAATCCAACAGAAAATCCAAACTGCAAAGGTGGCTTTTCTCCCCTCTATCCTGCCACCCTCCTGAACTTCATATGTTATTGGGGGAAGCTGGGATACCCCCTATTGCCTCTCCAAAAGGCAGCATGCTCTGTACACAGAGCACCTGCAAACCCAAGATCTTCTCTGCATTTGGGCTCAGGAGGTCACCTGACAAGGAGCCACAAGACGATGAGTGAAAAATACCGCATCACCTTGGAGCTATGTTGTTGGTGTTTCTCACTCCTCCAGTTTGATCTGATACCCTTACTGGAGTGGGTGCTGGTGAGCCAGAGAAGTTGCCTTCCCCCTGCAGAACGTTTCACTGCAGAATGTTTCCAGTTTATCCCTTGAGTGAACAGGTCAGAGAGCATCTCTTTTGCGGCAAGAATATGGCAAAACCTCTCTGATTTGTCAGGTTATTTGGGAGTGCTGGCAAGGCTGGCGCTTGTTAAGCAGTAACTGGTATATGAGACTTCTACATAGCAGTTTATTTCAAAACACAAATGTTTTTCTTTCAACACCACATCTGTGGTGGTGAAGTGGAAGATTAACCTGAATAAATCAGTCTGTGTAGTACATAGCATCGCTTCTAAACTTTCACCAGTCAAAAACTCTGTAATTCAGCTATCCCTGCTTTCATGACAAATTGAATGACATTGATTTCAAATTACTCCTCATTTTCTGTGTAAATGAGAGAAAAATCAGAAGAACTTCCAGTAATATCTTACTAAGTGAGCAGAAGGTAATAAAATACAGTGGATAAATGCCTTCAAAAGAACAAGAAATTGCTTATTGGATTGCAATTGGTCTGGAAGAATCAATAGCCTAGCAGCTGCCAGTGTCTGGAAGTTGTATCCAGGTACTTTTAAGATACAAACAAGAGAACATTTCCGTTTGAATTGGTGGACTGGACCCCAGAACAAACTGGGGATACACTGATCAGTTCTTGATTCCTTCAGATCTAGATCAGAAGTCCTTCTAGAAAACATGAATTAGTTAAAAGTAAACTTTTCATTTAATAATAGTAGAAATATAATGGTTTATGAGATACTGGAGATTGAAAGTAGCATCTGGAAGGTGTTTTAGACATAAGGGCTATGCATCTGTGAATGAAATCTCTTAAGTCTTGGGCAGGCCAAATCTAAACAGAATAAGAGGAAAATTATATTCAGCTTGAGAAGCAAAAAAATGAATTGTGTTATCCACATTCCCACTTAAAATCTGTGCAGTTTCTGTTGCTTGTCTGGATCCAAGTAAAAATTTCTCATTGTAGTATCTTATATCACCCAGTAAATTCCCAGTTCTTATTCAGGCAATTTGAAACCAGAGGTGTAGCATTGGGTAAAGTGCATACATCAAAGAGCAGGGCAAATTCTTCACAATGGCAGATACGTTCTAGTTTAACATCAGACCAAATAATGGTTAGTGGCAGGATCAGCTCTCCCAGCTCCTTAAAAAAACCGGGGTTGATAACAGACCTCCACCCAGGGAGGTTATCCAAACAAGGACATGGATGAGAGACCATGTGAAAGGCCCTGGGGACTCACCATCACTGCTAAGGGCTCCTTGCCCCTGCTTGTGCTGAGGAGAGCTGAGAGCATACTTGTGCTTGCAAGCAGTTCCTCTTGATACCACAGCATCGCTGCAGTGTTTGTTGCACACAGAGAGCTCCTGGGGTGGCAGGACTGGTGTGTACAGGAGGCTTTGATCCAGCCAGCACCCCTCTCAAATCACTGAGTCACTCAACTGTAAGCCTTTACCTTTCCCTTGATACAATGTGTAGACAACTGCGAGGACCTGCCAAATTCAATTTATTAGGAAGGAAAATTTTAAGCAGTGTACAGGAAAGCACCACTGCCCCACATCAGAGAAACATAAACAGAGAATAAGCTTCAATGTTTTTTGGTATGGGAAGCCTGGAGATATGAAACATCACTCAGTGACAACTACGAGTGGTTCATATGTAAGTGGGTTATTATAAGGCTGAAATGAGACTCCCGAGGCATCAAAATAACACCAAAAGCAATCTTGGAAAAGGTGGGAGTGGTGCTGTACACTCTCATCACTTTCACAAAAAATGCATCTTCAAGGAAGAGAATATATTAAAAAATGCTGAGCCTTTGGAAGTAAGCAAGCGCCTCAGGAGAAATTTTACAAATGGAGCTCACTTGACAAGACAAAGTTGACTCTTCCACTTGACCCAAAGAGGATATCACTATCTCAAATTGTGTTGCAGCAGTGTGCTTTTCATAACTTACAATATTTGCAGCATACTTTACATTTAGAGGTGTTCCAGTTGCTGCCTGTATGCTCATCACCATAGTTCTGTTTTAATTACTTGTGGTGTGGACTTTAATGGGATCTCACCTGTTTGTCCCTGTAGAGAATTTTGCCTGTGGCTTTCACTCAGGACACTTGAAAGATCCTTTGAATCTGCTTTTGGTAGCTTACAGTTTTAATTGCTGTGCTTTGAGTGGATTTACTGGAGGGTGGAGAACTCCAGGTTTTAAAGGTTGAAGGCATCCTCCACCTGCTAAAATTAAAATACACAAGATGTGGTAACTCAGGAACAATTAATTTCAATAATAATAATAGTAATAATAATAGCTAGTTATTTAGAGTCAAATCTGGGCGGTGGTGTGCATGTCAGATTGTACAACCATTCTGCATCAGGTGTGATCTGATGCAGAGGCTTAACAGATTTTGCTGTAGCTTGGCCGACTTGACTGAAAATTTGGTCTGTGGCATCTCCTGTGGTTTCTCCTTTGAAACCTTGGTTATACCTTTGCTCAGCTGTGCTGTTATTTGTGCCTTTCCCTCTCCTGCGCTTGCCACAGCCTTCCCTTGCCCATATCTGAACAAGACAGAGTACTCTCATCATAGGATGTTTGTGTACTTTGCCAGCTCCAGATTTTGATTTCCAGCAGTAGGACACCCATAATGGCTAATTGAGAGATTCCAGCTGTAAAAGTGAGATGTGTTTGAATGAGCAACTCAGCTTACAGTTCAGATTTGTTTAAGTGGAAGCTTTTCCTCCCTGCCTCGTTCTACCACTATCACACCTGTAAGCAGGAGAGTTTTTGCCTTCAGTAGTGTTGGTGGGGAATCTGACTCCCTTGCTCTCAGTAAGGAGAAAAGGAGGGGTTTGCTTATCACTTCAACCCATCTGCAAAGTCTGGCCCGCTAATGTTCTTGCTTATGATCTTGAGTGTGAGAATATATTTCACAGCTCATATAAGACTTTGCTGCTTTGACTCTTGAGTTCTTGTGGCTGCTGGTGATGCAATCATCTTGGGAAGGTGCAGCTCCAGGCAGAGCAACTTTTCTTTGAACTCCTCCTGCTAGAGCTATTAAAAATAGGTCAGCGTAGAGAAAAAGTAGGTCTAACTTTCAAAAATATATTAAGCTAATTTATCTTGCATTTTAGACTGATACATGTTCAAGGCAGCAGTGATAGAGCCAGTCTCATGAACAGTAACAATCTTACTCAAAACCAGTTGGATGTGCAAAATACACTTTCGTGCAATCAGTGGGAAGGGTTAAGAGTCTGATGTTTAGTATAGATAGTTCCTTTTCTTCATGTTCCACCTCCCCAACCCCCCAGAAAAGAAAACAAAACCAGAAAACCCACAAAACCCAAAACCTCAACGGTCTGACTGCCAGCTTCTGCCTTTCTTTAATGAATTACTTTGTACAATGATAAATTAAAAAAGAAATCACCCAATACCTAATCAAGATGAGCAGGTAAGCAGAGATTTCAGAGCTAAAAAGGAGAATTATCATAAGATAAACCAATGAATGAAAATGGTACATACTGAATGGCAGAGAAATCAACTGTTTGGAGCTACTGTCTGAATGATATTAAGGGTATTGATTAGCCAAAATGATGTATGGATAACTTCTGTGAGACTTGCACACAAGAAGAATTGCATTCTTTATGTTGGGTTGTGCTTTTTCCCTGTGCCAGATCAGTGTTAAATAAATGACCTCAGCTCAATTGATTTCTTATGTTTGTGGAAGTTGTGTCTTACTGTTTCTGTGTGTTTTACATTGTCACAATCCAAAAGCCCGATTTTTTGGAAAAGAATCTAAGAAATGGGGCCTAGATACTTTTGTTATGAGGCTTGTAAAATACATGTGAGTTCCCATTTCAGAGGAAGATGCTTCAGGGTGGTGGAAGACATTCCTGCTGGCTTCCATCTTCTTGTTTGTCCCCGCAAGTTAGAGCAAATAAAAACCCAACAAAATTTCTGTCATCTTAACTGAATTAAAAAACTCTCCCTTGTGGTCTTGTGTGTGCTTTTCCTGCAATGGGGTCTAGGACACAGGCACAGAGGGAAGAAGGAAGCCAGGAAATGAGTGCATGATGAAGGACTTTGTACTCTGGTCCTGAGGAGGTCGTGTAGTTTGGGATGGCTTTAGCTGTGTTATTGTGTGACAGCTAGGGTAGCACTGCCTGCAGTCATGGATGAAAAGGCGGAGTCCCTGAGTCCCTGATGAAAAGCCAGGTGACCCTTCTTTCTTCTAGAGGAATAGAAAATAAATCTCCTGCAGAGTTCATAAAAAGTAAATACAGGTTTTCAGGAAATGGGATTGGCTCTTTGTTTATCCTGGTGCTGATATGAAGTTACTCTGTCATCCTTGGTGGGTTTACCTCAGAGTGATGTGAGCAGTGACAACAGCCCAGTTTGGGGCCATGTCAATATACCATTGCTGCTTTCATAAATCACTTTCAGACTTGGTGTTACCTTTGGATGCACTCAGGTAACTTAAGAAGCAGCCCTCCATTTGGCCATGCACTTTGAACTGGTAATAAAAATATGTGTTTAGTAATCTCTAGTTTATCACACTGTTTTCCTTTCTAAATTTACAGCAGTCGGTGTAAAAAGCCAAACAAACAAATGAAAAACTAGTCCAAACACCCCTTGGCCCTGTACAGCTACAGAACTTGTGTGGTTTTAGTGAGGATGTGTTTTGCTAGAAGCATAATCTGAAGGTACTTTCCAGAAATGTCGGCAACTGTTTGACGCATTGCTTTAATTTGTTGTGGCCATTATGGTTGCTGTGATTTTCTCTAAGCTCCCAAGGGATGACCCTGACCTGTGTTTGAGCATGGCCAGTTCAGGCATCTTTTTGGTAGGTCTGACAGAATTAAACTTGTTGGCCCAAGGTAAAAGAGCTAATGCCTGTCTGCTCCTGCCACCAAGCTGGGGAAGTGCCCTGAAGAAAATCCAGGCTGGCTGCTGCTCCTGCTTTTGTATGATGAGAATCTGGGAAAAGTAACAGCTGTTTCTGCGAGGCTGCTCTTTCCTCCATCACCCCTGCATGGTGGTAATTCTGCACCCCCACTTCCTGCCCACAGCAGCAACCGTGGCTTTCCCAGACTGCAGCTTAGGCGGGAGCAGAGTCTGCTGCCTTAAGCATCTTTCTTTATTACCTGGGCTGGGACGAAATGCTCACTAATCCTCACCACACCACAGACATCTTGAAATGACTTAGACAGGTTGTTTTGCTTAGTGTGATTGTATCTTACCGCAGAAGCTTTGGTATCGCCATGTCTTCTCTCTCACCTCCCAAGGGGAGCAAAGAGTGACTTGTAGTGACTGTGCTGTGGAAGGAGATAAACGCAGGGATTTTTATTCTATTTTCAGACTCCTGGATTGCCCCAAGACATCATTGCACCTTGGATGTCCGAGGAAGAGGGGAAGAAAACTGAGAGAAAGGTTTCCTGCCAGTAATTATTTTACGTAGTCTAAGCAGAGGAAAACTGGAAGGAGGGGAAAGCAGAGGAGAGAATGATCTCACTTAGGCAAACACAAAATGCAGAAGCTAGAGCTTTGCTGGGAGCCAGCTGGCCTCTTAGCTGGCCTGCTGCAGGGTTGTCTCCAGATGAAAAGCAGTTTTGTTGCTCTTCTGCACTTTTATTTGAGAAAAAGCAAGTGGCTGAATGTTGGATGGCATGGCAGAGGCCTTGTTTCCACTTTACAGATTAAAGAGTCCTGCCTGATTGAGTCCAAGAACAGAAGAAGTATAACTTCTTCATCTCATGTTGGCTGCGAAGGTTTGAGTCTCTGGGGGGCTGTCTTCCAGGCACTTTTCAGCAGACAATAAAATTATGAAACAGAGCTAAACTTATTGGTTCTTAATTGAGCAGATCTCCCCTGGAATGAGTGGGTTGTTTACTGCTTTGCAGCCTGCAGAATTTGATCCAGCATTTGCTTTTGGACTCAGTTTGAAGGAAAAGCAGAAAGAAAAGGAAAACAAACATGAATTGTAGAATCAATTTTGAGCTGAATTCTGCTCCCTAGTGTTTTTTTGCTTCTAGTGGTTTGCAAACAGCAAGGAAATTTTCCTCATGCAAGAAGTTCTCACCTAGCATAGCATCTGCCTACCCAACTTCTCTCTTCTTCTGTCTTTGCGGCCTCTCTTGTGTAGGACAGGAAAGAAGAAGGTGACACTGATACATGGTGCCCTGGATACCAACAGAGCTTGACTGCCAGGCAGGTCTTTCAGAGGCAATTCCACCCATCATCATCTCTGAGATGGACAGATGATCTTGGGACACATGGAGATAATGGTTTCATAGTTTGGAAGTAGGACTGGATATTTATAGCACTTAGGCATCACAATTTGTTGAGCATAAGAAAGAAATGGCAGGTGGATAGAACAAAATTGGGGAAAACAAAATTTACATGGTCAAGCTAACACTAAGTTTTGCACAGAAAAGCTCTTCTTTGCACTGAAAATACGGATGAATATGAGTCTGCCTGAAGCAGCTTGGTTTTGCTCTCATGACCATGCAAGTTAAAGTTCCCCATTAACCCAAGCAATCTGGAAAGTAGGAAGCAGATGATGGAACATTTCTGTCACCACTAAGGAGGGCTCCCATTAAATTGCTTGTAGGTCTTTGAAAAGGTCAGTCAAAGCTTAAGCAACCCCCTGTTGTTTGACAACATCAGAGCTCAAACACAGTGATTCTGGAGAACTCTGCTCTTTGAAAGAGGGGGATGTTTAATTACCTTTTGAAAGCTGGCAGCAAGACAGGATGCAGGGATGTTTTCTTTCCTTTGTGTCAGTTGAACAACTTGCTATTTTGGGACATGAGAGCAACTAACCTACTGCACTAGAAGAGACTGGCCCTTCCTCTGGCCTGCTGTTGGGAGAAAAGCAAAGGCAAGAAGATATTAGTGAAGGTAAGCCTGCTGCAGGAAGGAAGCCTTGACACAAGAATGTTTGTGGAAGGGGAGGCAGAAGATCCTGATGCCTTTCTTAACATTGTATCAATGTGTCAATTCTGTTTGCCTTTAAATATATTCTTATTTATTTGCCTTGTTTTGTAGGAAGACATTGGGGCAGTTGCAGGAAATCAACTGCTGTCACCTTAAAAAAATTTGCTTTCATCATCAAAGGCACTAGCAAACTGTTTGCAGGAGTTTCAGTTTTTAAAATTGTGTTACATCTGCTCCCTCCCAGGGGCAGTCTTTCACAGTGCTGGTTTTATGCTCTTCAACTACATATATATAGGGTTTTTTTTTCCAATGGTTTGGATTTGTGGCATCTAAACAAGCTAAACAGAAACTATGCCTCAGGGAGAAACATCCTCTTAAGTAACTGAAAATAAACTTGGATGGCATGCCTTGTGTAATACACAAATTCAGCTGTGCACATGGTGGGAACAGAGCATTAGACATGGTACCTGCCACTGTATAGAGAACACAAACATATGTGTAACATATGCTTGTGGTAAACATAAAAGAGACGTATAAGAGGAAAAGGGCATTTGGTTTGGGTATCTCCAGCTAAACCTGTCCAGGAGGCCAAGTATCCCTCATTCTAATTTCATGTACTCTACTTGAAGTAAAAACAACCACTTACTGCATTAATTCTTCCTTCCATCAGCATTCACAGGGATTTGATGTCGCCTTGGTGGAAAGACCTGGTTCACCAGTGCCCAGGTGTTATGGCTAAATGCAAATTCCAAAGCAGATTTGTCTCAGCCAGGACATGCTGCCTGATCAGAAGGCACACCAGCTCAGTGAACAGGGAAGAGTTTGTGCCTACCAAGGGGCAGAAGGGCAAGTGCAGCCTTGTGCAGACTCAGTGGACTTAGGAAATGAAGGTCTGCCTAACAAAAGTTGGTGCTGTAGGTGTATGAGATCTTTATCCTTGGTGGGATACAAACACCAGTGCGAAGAGTCACATCTAGGTTTGATGTAGGCATGGGTTTATCTCTTTATAGTGGGCAAAATATATGGTCTTCTGGGATTCTGTTCTTCAGCTATGTACTGGTTTTGTCTGGGAAAGAGTTAATTTTGTTCATAGTAGCTTGCATGGTGTTCTGGTTTGGATTTGAGGTGAAAGGGGTTGAAAACACAGGAGTGCTTTAGTAATTGCTGAACCACACTTGCACAGGGACAAGGCCTTTTCTGCTCTGCCTTCTGCCCCTACAACAAGGAAGCTGGAAGAAGACACAGCCAGACTGCTGACCCCAACTGGCCAAAGGGATATCCCAGTACCACACAGCACCATGTCCAACAACAAGGTCTTGCAGGAAAGGAAGAAGGTGGGGGGGAAATTCTGAGCTATGGCGTTTGCTTTCCCACATAATTGTTATGTGTGCCAGAGCCCTGCTCTTCTGGAGATGGCTGATGGGAAGTAGTGAATTAGTTTCTTATTTTGCTTTGCTTGTGGACACAGTTTTTGCTTTACCTAGTAAACTGTTTTTATCTCAACCCATGAGGTTTTGACCTTTTACCCTTCCGATGAGCTTCCCCATTCCAGAGTGGCTGTGTGGGGCTGAGCTGGGTTTAAACCACAAGAAGCTGGTAGACCACAATGGTCACTGGCCTTTGCTCACCTTCTGGAGATCTATTTACACAGGCAGACCAGAGCTCGTGTGCCTTCAGTAGCCATTGTCTCTGGTGCTAATGGTTAGCTTTGCTGTGGCCAAGCAAAGCAAATGATTAAGGATTTAAGCAATATTAAGAAAGGTCAGCCATGCATCAGCTGTTTGTCATCCTTCACTGTACTGTACACATGCAATGACCAGTCTCAGAAGCCCCAGGCATGATAGGTCTTGGCAGGCTGGACATAGCCACACCTGAGCTTGCTCAGCTGGACTGCAAGGGTAGCCTGGAAACCCCTGCCCAAACAACTGCTCATTAGGCTTGGAGGTGCTGAGTGTTCTTACTGAAAACTGTTCTCCTGACGGTCATGTTGGCTGGCATGAAAGACTGGGTGGTTGGGCACTGCATATCCCTGAACTGGAAATGTGGCATTTGCAATACTTGGGTGATTAGTTTTAATGCCACATATTAGGCAGAGTAATATTGGCTAAGACAGGTAAGCAGTGCTAATTACATGCTGAAAGAATGCTGCAATCCTAATAGGCGGAAGCAGGCATGTGCTGTATCTCAAATCTGTTGTTGCTGCTCACTGCTAGCGCAGATTGATCCTTTCTGGTGCTGTGCAGCTTTGGCTTTACTCACCTGTGACAATGCAGCTCTCTTCATGTCCTCTACAAATGTCACTGACATCCAAAAGGAAAATCTCAGCATCTGACCGTATATATTGGAACACATATCAGGAGGTGGTGTAATTATGTAAGAGGAGTTGTCCTGTAGTATTTAAAACATTCTGTGTAACGCCTAATTCTGGGTGTTACACACGAGTCTTCTATAAATCCTCACCCATTTTCCTCATCAGCTCAAGCCCAGCTGAACAGGAAGGTTTGCATGTTGATTACCCTGTGAGCAAGGATATAACCCTCACCCCATCCTTGCTAGAAATTCTTGCATAATTTGTTTCTGAAAAAGTGAACATGTAACAAAAGTGGTTTTTGCTTTGCCATGTACACTAGCAATTTTGTGATGACCATGTTTGACAACTAATTGGCTTCTTACCAAAAGTGAAAACAATAGACACCTATTTTCAGCTGGGAAAGCCACACACAGTATGTTCCCTGGCCAAGATAAAGCACTGGAGCAGCGTGACACAAAGTGCTCCAAGGTCCCTCCATGGCTTTTCTTTTTTAATACATCTGCTGATGAACTTGCCTTTTTTTCTCCCATGTCTCCTCTCTTTTAGGGCATTGACTATTGACAGAAAGTATGTTTTCCTATAGTTAAGTTTTTCTTTTGCGCTGGAGCAAGTATCTAATGCATGTTGCTTCTTGAGAAGAGGCGTGTCACTAAAGGAGGTGTGCTCACAGACTTGGTGAGAGCTTGAGAAGTCCTGGCATGATGAAAAACTGTTATTAGCTAGACTGAAAATGAAACCTTAGAAAAATGTTTGACATGGCTCTAGTTATTGTTTCCTTGGTGCATACTGTTGCTATGTTTAATATGTGGAAACTGGTGAGAATAAATCAGATTGCTAGACAGATTACTGATACTTGAAATGCTAACTGCTCTAACTGACAGAGGAATGGGTAGCATATCTTTACATGTGCCAGTGGCTAAAAGAGAACAGTCATACAACCTTTGAACATTTGCAGAAATGTTTTCAAAATATACTTCTCAGACATGACTAAAGTTGGAAAAGGTTTTTCAAAATCTCTATTTGTAGATTAAATGTGTATGTTTATTCTAAGTTATACTACTTTACTAGTTTTCCATTTCACCTATTCTTTGTAAATGTGGCAGATTCTATTTAACTCAGTCCAGGCAATATGTTTAAGTACAGAAACAAAAAACAAAATCAAAGTGGTTCCTGCTCCAAAACATCTTTTGCAATACCTATATGTTCTTGAATTTCAATTTCTTTCCTTGGTAGAACAGTCCTGATAGGTCATTTTTTCCCCTTTTGCCTTCCCTGCTTACTTTGTCTTTGCCAGTGGTAAGAGCACAAGCAGCAGATACTTTAAAATCTTCAAGCTCACAAGGTTCTGAGGGGATACATAGCCACGAGTCTCTTGGTGCTGTACCAGCATCTCTCTGAGGAAGGAGGCATAGAAGAAGAGAAGGAGCTGTGTAAGGAGCTGGCTGGATCCCACTGCTCCTGGCTCCCTGGCAGGTGGGGAGAGCATGCACTGTCCCTGCATCCAACTGTTTAGGATTGTTTATCTTGTGCTCCTGATGTTTTGTTTAGTCAGTGATGATGCATAAGCTACAACTGGTTTTGACTTCCAGATAGGCAAAGTCCATGAAGCAACCAGGAGTCCCAAACATTTGTTGCTGGCAGAATGCTAAATAAACAGTAGCAACACCTACCTCTGTGGGTGGCAATTAATCACATCAATCAACCAGCTCAGCTAGCAAGGCTTTTTTTTTCCTTTTCTTTCCTTTTGTTCCTTGTCTCCTCCCACCTTCTTGTTTCCTGGTTGTTGCTCCTGCTGGAGGTAGATCTGGGTTATGTAAACCCTGTGTCACCCCTTTTCTGATGGCTTGAGCATTTAATACTCGCAGCCCAGTTTAGCAGGGGACTGTCAGCCTGTCTTTGAGCATGGATTTCTGTATTTCTTAGAGAACTGAGACAAAACTACTGCCTGTGGGCCTGTAGACTTATGTGTGCTATATTCATTTGAACAACCCTTCTGGAAATTTTTTAACTCATTGTTTCAGCTGAATTTGATGGAGGAATATAATTTTCAAAGATAAGTTCCTACAACTTTTCTAAAATAAATGTGCAGAGGGAAAAGTGAGATAGTCACAGGGAAAAGTACCATCACAAACCTTTTTATTAGGCACCTGTAACAAACATGGAAGAAAGACTTTCTGAGACATGGGACCATGGGAAAACCATCTTTCAAAGCCTGGATAAGCACTGGTGGTAACTGCCTGAGACACACAAGTCTGCAGTTTTGTTTTGCAGGCTTTTTTTTGCTTTTTTTATTTTTTAATTGAAAGGTGATGGCAGTGTTTTATCCAAGCTAAAAAGCATTCTTTTTCTTAAAATTGGAGGAATATTTTCCTAGTCTTCCAGCTTTTCATTTCTTTTCTTTTTCATACTAGGCTTTAGGCAAAGACTTACTAATGTGAGGTGTTAGAGATTGCAGGGACTGGTGCTTGTAGAAAAATGCAGAATCTAAACCAGTAAGTAAAGTGACTGTGGCAGATGATAGAGAATACAAGGCGACCCACTGTAGGAACTGGATATGTCTTTAAACAGCATACTCTAGTTTTCCCAGAAAGTGAAAATATTGAATAAAAAGCATCTTTATTTCTTGGTGAATTGTTATTAGAAAATGCCCGAAAATTTTATGTGGCGAGAATAATTAAATGTAAAATAATCTCAAGACCAGGACAATGCCCAGTTTTCCTTTCCACATATGTTGTTTCAGGATCCTTCATTTTTTACCTCATAATGGGATCCTAGGGCTGTTCTCTGTCACGATATCTATGCTGTCATTTTTCCTGGAGCTGAATTCAGCCATTGCTAGGATCAAGAACTTGGCTGTGTATGCTCTGGTGGAATTAAGCTTCCTGTTTAGTTACCTTTCCTCTAGCCCTGAATCCACTTGCAGGTTGTACACCTCATGGAAGAGCAACCTAATATGACTGGCTTTTGGAGAAAAGAAAGTAAATGGTGTAAAAATGTCCTTCTGAAGCTGTGTTCTCTTACACAAAGGAATGGCTGTGCCATGCCAGACTAAGTTTTCTTCAATCCCTGAATCCTCTACAAAGGTTTAAATGTGGGTGTCTAAGGAAATAGTGTATGGAGAGGGCAAGTAACAGTGATGCACTTCCAGCCTCCCGTGATTTGTGGTTGTAAGGTTTCTGAAACAGAGATTAAGCCTTTGTATAATTATACAATGCTATGAAAAATTCCAGCTGCAAAGGAATATCCTATTTGCATATTAAAACATTAATTAATTGTCCCTGCAATTCTCTTGTACTTGCCAGGGAAAAGCTGTTTTATCTCCTAGGTGGTGGTAATCAATTACCACATAATAGGCTAAGAAATACCAGAACAAGAAAAGAAACCTGCAGGAAATGTGCAGGTGGGAAATTTTAGCCACTGTCTGAACCTGGGCAGCTAACAGTTTATTTCCATGCAGACTAAAAGTTGGGAGCAGTATTAACTTGCATCTTTTGCATAAGCTTGGGCCAGTTTTGCAGTCGGCCTGATTTGTGGGTACTCAGAGAATGTAACATTGTGGCATTATGTAGTCTTCGCGTGAAGCTGAAGGAAGAGCTTCACTTGGTGGTTCGAGCTCGTAAGAACCTCATGTTTAGGCTGGAAGGCTTGAGGTACATGTTCCCACCCAAGCGTGCAGCCAAGGGAGGGTTTCAGGCTACCCTAATCTTCATGCAGCTGGTAATACACAGGCTGTCTTGAGGGGCAGCAGAAATTGTTTCTCGATAGCTTACTGGTTATTTTTGAAACTTTATCCATTTAATTTCTTTAACGGCTTAGGCAGCAATTGACACTGTGGAACACCATGGACTTGCAACACAGTATGCGCTAGCTTTTAGTATATTAAATAGCTCATTTTAATTCTGTCCTAAAATGGAATCCTTTTGCATCTTTCATGTTCATTACAAAAGAAACAACCACAAACCATGACCTTAGTCCTTGATACTAGTGGAAAGCATGTTGAATAAATCTCTCTCTTCATTCTCTCTTCTTCTTTCTCAAAGCCTTAAAACTTCATTGCAAAAAAGAGAATTTCCTAGCTTAGAATAGCTGATCCAAAGCATAGGAACCTCTGTGTCTACTGTATAGATTTTACAGTAGATCCAGTTAATGCTCCAGGGAAAAATAACATGGTCAGATGAAGAGTGGTGAAGTAATAAAGACTAAAAGTATGAGATTCCAGGTTTTCATTTCTTCAGTGCTTTGTTCAAGTGTCGGTGGTTTTCCCAGTGATTTTTAAAATTCCAGTAATCTACTGCTCCATATCAAATCTCTAGCTGCACTTCAATGGCAGCAGCTTAAGGATTCAGCCTATTCTAGACTCAATTTGCTAACCAGAGTTTAAGTTAAAAAAATCCCAAACCAACCAACCAACCAACCAACCAACCAACCAACAACAAAAAAAACCCCCACAAAAATGAAAAAAAAACCTCCTGGAAGCCACTGTCTTAAGAATTATTACAATCACACAAGGGCTCAGCAGCTGGTTTGTAGGAGTAGTGCATCCATATTTGGCAAAACACTTGCTGTCTAGGAATTTGTTATCAGTGAAATTTATAAAAACACCTATGTGACAATGCTTTAGCAGATTTTGTCCAACAGCCCTGCAGTTTCCTCCTTACTTTGAAATGGAAGGCTACCAGCAGCTGACAGTGGTGAAGTTGGCCAGGTCAGTCTGCCTACCACTGAGCCCTTGACTTGCAGTTTCTTTCAAATACTTTGGGCTGTCACCTCCCTTTACTCTTCCCATCTGTGTACTTTCTCAGGTCATTTGTCAGCTAAAGAATTTAGAATCTGATGTCTGGAACGCAGCATGTTGGGCTGCCGTACTGCTGAACCAGCTTTTTTTATACCCTTTCTTCCTCACCAGATTAGATGATGTTGCTTCCACTAAAAGGTTGATTCATTTCAGTGATTGACAGGAAGGTGAACAAGAGATTTGAAAGCTTCAGAACAGAAATCCCTTTACTAAATCAGGCATGTTCTGCTTTTTACAAAATTAGCTCCTCCAGCTCTATTGGGGATTAACATTTTTTTTGCAACTCAAGAAGATGGTGTACAAAAAAAGAAAATCTTTGTGGTGCTGTTAACAGCTAGCAGTGCCAAAGTAGATTATGCCATTATTTGCTTAGAAGAAAAATAACACTTGCAAACTGACCTTAGTGCAGTATTTTTACCATGTTCAACTGTTGAAACATAACACCAGAACCTAACTACGTAAGTAGTAAAATGGCTTGTGAATTCTCTAACAATTTTTTCTCCCTTAAATTCCAATAATTCAGTGAATTTCCAATGATTCAGTGAATTTCCATGTCAGAGTTTTGTCCACTGATCTAGCAGCAGTATTTCTATTGGAATATAAATATGTTTTACTTATGTTCACAGTGGAAGGCTAAGGGAGTTCCACCCAGTCCAAATAACCAGTGAGAAATGTGCTGCTTTTTCCCTCTCTCCTCTTTCTCACCTTGTCCTCCAGCACAAGTAACACTCCTTATAAGACCTCCACTTCTTGCCAAGATGTAGGGCAGAAGTTTAATGCATATCTAGAGTCCCTTTAGGATAAATAACTATTTATCCTAAGTGATGAAGCTCTACCAACTACACAGCTGAGGAGTAAGGACCTTTTCAGTCTACCCATCTCTTTCTTTGCAGACTCGCAGAGAATCCTGTAGTCCATTCAGAGACCAAAGGGAGCACACCATTGCTGGAAAAAGGAGGTTTAAAGACAAGGGGCTTCACGTTGCTGTGATTCTGTATGAACACGAAGGTAAGCACAATATTGGCATTATCCGTAAGTTTTTGTGTTCCTGGCTTGATCTTTTTGTCTTCTAGAACAGAGGAGGAGGAATGTGCCCTCAAACAGTGGTGTTCCCAGTAAAGCATATCTCCCTAAACTCCTTGTTTTCTACCCACCTTTTATTTCTTCTCTACTTAAAATCCCACACTTATCTTTCTAGTGCATATATATGTTTAGAGGGTGACATTTCATTGTGCCTTGTATTTAATAATTTTATGTCTAAATAGATGCAAGATAATTTGTATAGGAACACACCTGTTTCTGTTGTTTTGCTCATTTTTTTTTTACATAAACAAATCTGGGAATCATTTTCTTTGAAAAGGTGTTTTTTTCAAAGTGTCCTTCTCAAGATACATTTAGACCTTAATTTTGAAAATATCCCAGTGGACTTGCCTGCAGAATTTTTATTGCTCTTTCCCCCATGTGACAGCCACTTGTGGACAAGTTCTCTCTGTTTTTCCAAGTTCCCTTGATCTTCAAGATAGATGGAAAAAGTAGTGGAGTAACAAGGAGTTAGTTTGTAGTGTTTGCAGATGAGGAGTAAATGATGTTTGAGAAGGAACTGTGAGAATTCATTAAGCAATGAATTCTCTGATAGAAAGGTACTCTGGTTAGGTTTTGCTATGGGCACAAACTTCAAGTCTCAGTTTTATTATCTGCAACTGTTTTGATCTAATTGCTGAGAAAATACATGGAAGATTTCTAATGACACAAACCCAGGGAAATGTATCACTGAAATGAGAACATCAAGACTTGCGTTTAGCCAGAAATGCCACCCAAAGATGCTTTTCTAAAGACTTTCTGGTTCTCTCTTGGAAATCTTACAAGCTTTTGTTTCCCCTTGGGACTTCTAGAATTTCCCTGTTTAGACTGGAGGGTCTCTGAAGCAGAGGCTGTTTTGATAAACTGTGTGTACAGCACCTTACACAATGGACCTCTGATCACAGCCTGCATCTCCACGTTATGGCAATGCAAATAAATATATGAACAACTGTCCCTTGAACAGGAAGGAAAATAAAAATCGGATTCCCCAGAGAGTTGACGCATGTATGGTAATCAGTCTCCTATCATAATAATGTTGTATTTGTTGAAATCCAAGATTTAGTAGATGTGTGGCTTTCCTAGCATGGCAGAAGTACTCTCCCATTTTGTCCTATATCCTTGTGCAGAAGCTTTTGCTTGTTTGCATTTTATCCTGTTTTGCCTGACACTAGGGGAGATTTTGTTTTAGTAAAATTTTAGCCGTCACTTTGATCTGCAGCAGGAAAGCTCAAGATTGGCTTCTTTGCCCATAGGGGAACAGATGAGACCAGAATATGCCAGTTTTAAAAACCTCAATAGATTGGCTCTAGAAGAAATAGTTCTTGTTCCTTAGTTAATTGCAAATTGCATCTTTATTTTTAACAAAAACGCTATGTTTTCTACACATGATTATTCATTTGTGAAGGCTGGAGGCTGATTTCTATTTATTCCTGACACACATGAGGTTCTTTGTTCCTTATAAATAAAAGAAATATTATAGTTTTCAAAGTCTCATTTACTGCAGGTTTTTGTGCTTGCATGTTTTCTAATGTTCCTCTGTCATAGTGTTTGTTAGCAAAATTGTCACTCTTGACAAGTACTTCCAAAAATGTGTTGTTATAGACCAGGGTAATGTAATATCAGCTTGGGTGAGCGTAAAAAAGGTTCCCTTTGTTTCAGCAAGCGCTGTGTAACTGCACCAGTGATCATGACTAAGCTGATTTCAGACCAGCTTCCCTCTTTCCTAACAAGGGAGGAAGCAGGAGTTACTCAAGGGCATTCTGGAGAATCAATGAGAGGAACACCAGAAGAGCAGTTGAAGGCTGTGCCAATTCTGTCGGTGTCTCCTGCCACAGAACTTGTGGTGACTGGGGAGAGAAGAGGTGTCACTTGTGCTTTGCCCTCAGTGTTCAATCTTTGGAGCTCTGGGATTTTGCAGTCACAGGAAGGGCTCAAGTAAGGGTGTCTCTGTTACTTACTGAGTCTTGTGGTGAGTAAAAAGAGTCTGGATGTGAGTCTGAATGTGCTAAACCACCAGGCTCTTTGGTGGTAGCTGCAAGTGGCTGGATATTGCAGCACACCTTAAGAAAAAGACAACTCTGTGGCTTGCTATAAAACCTGAATGTGCAAAACAGAGTGTGGTGGCTCAGCCATATCCCCTGTGCACCCATCTGCGCTCAGCTGGGCTCACAAGGTGTTTCCTGGGTTCTACTTGTTTGCACCAGAAATGGGGAGAAAAGTCTGTCCACATTCCTTCCCCGCTACTCTGTGGCTGTTCAAGGCAGCCTGGAGTTTCTCATGGTACACATGAATGGCTGGAGAAGGATCCTCCTCAGTGCCAGCTTTCTGCTTCCAGATATTTCCTCCTTGCCTCTCCATGTGAAATGAGCAGTTTGCAGGAGTACAGAAAATTCTGGGGGCTATAAGCACTCAGCAGGTGCTGAGAGGAGTTTTACAGAAATTATTATTTAAAGATTAAAACAAATTTTCTTTGACCTTTTTCATGCCCTGTTTATGCTTGTTTGCCACTGGTGTTCATGTTGGTGCAATTTGAGGCTGGGGGGTATAGGAGTGGTCATAGAATAATAATTAAATTCAGTATTTGCAGCGAGGCTTTTCATTAGCACCAGAGAAGTGACTGGCTATAAGAGAGAACCTTAAGGCATCATGAAAGCAAAACAAAACAGTTATGTCCAGTCAGAACAACTCCAGTTGTGAATTTAGCTTTTAACAATCCTTACAAAGTGTTCAGTCATTATTAACAAAATGATGTAATAATAATAATAATAATTTTACTTGAATAAATACGAGAGCTCTGGAGTAGGTGGCTGCCAACAGTAATATCTTCTCTTTTGTATTGTTCTTCCATCAAATGTTATCATATTGTGTACTAGCTGGTTACCAAGACAATCTATGATTATAAACAAAAAGTTTCTTTATCCCATCATAGGAATTCCCATAATCCTCTTCACAGTTTGTGGACTGTATAATGTGAAGTGGTTGAAGTCCTCTGAGACAGTACCTTTCAGTCTTCTTTCCCCCAAAGCATGTGCCAAACATTTAGATTTTTGTCGTGCTGGGAAACTACAGAGCATACCCATGTGGGTTGTTCAGAAGAAGAAATACGTCACTTTTCTTTGAAAGAACATTGTACTTGCTGGCAAACTTTGTCTTGAGCAAACATTGTGAAACTTTGGTTTGGGCAGCCACTCAAGAATACCCCAAAACTCTGTTCACTGGGAAAGATTCCTGTATTTGTGCAGCAGTTTCTAGACCAATACAGTCTCTCTCAAGAATGAGGGTATTTATGAAGGTAGCTTTAAAAAAATCTATCTCAAAACACTAACTGTTCAAATTCTAAAATCCAGAAAACAAATAAGCCAGCTGTTAAGGAGTGTGCCTGGCAGGTACCAGCGAGTTAAATGGTAGCGTGACTTTCACATGAACTTCCTGTAGATAATTCAGCCTTACAGCAAATCCTATAATTCTCTCCTCTTATCCATCTCAAATATTGCAATTATTGCAAATATGACTTGGGCATTTCATGAGGCATTAATCATCTTTATCAGATATTTGGCTTCAGAAATTATTTTGTAATGCTGTTTACTTTGTTACTCAGAGATGAGTTATTACAGAACAGTAGTGTTGGCCATGGGAAAAGGCTGAAAGGAGGTGAAAGGCTTTATCCTTTGCATTAAGAAGCAATTGTAGAATGATTATGTGGCTAGGTGTGAACTTTCAAAGGCAGCTATGCCTGTTCCTTGCCATCAAACAGTGAATAACGGTTCCATGGTGTGTTGCTACGTTTGGTTTTCCATTCAGGTCTGCTTTCCACCAAAGTCAGGACACTTGCAAGGTGTAACTTCATTGGGGAAAAGCAGCACCCATCAGACATCAGGTAAACTAAAAAAAAAGGAGTACAACTTATAACTTGGTCTCTTGCACCCTGTGGTGTGTGCATATGATGCTTGTAAACAATGCTGAATCCAAATCCTGGACTTGACTGGAGGCAGACGCAGTACAAATCCCAGTCGTTCAAATCCCAGCCAGGGTGTCTGCCCTGCTTTCAACTGCAAGGTTGTTTAATTGAATTTAATGAGGTTGTCCATGTGTAACCCAGCTGGCAGGTAGTTGCCAGAAGCATCTGATGAGTTCTCCTGAAATTCTGCTTCATAGGGCTGGCTTTCTGTAACCAGCAGCAGGTCAGGCTATCATAAAACTTCTGTGTAGGAGGGTGTCACAAAACATTGTTTCCCAGGGGAAAATCAACCTAACTCTCTGCTCTTGAAACAAACTGTTTAGCCAACTTGGAAGAGCTGTCCAGACTTCTACCCAGATATCCAGATTTAAACTTGCAGTTCAGCATGTTGCATGGAGTTAATATCTCCTGCAACAGGTGGGTGGAGTGTCCTCTGATTTTTGTTGCAATTGAGTAGATGGGCATTTTTCATCCCAGCTGTGTTTAGCATTACTGTTTACGTAGCATTTATGGCTGAGATGTCCAGCAGTGAATTGACCTCTAGGAGAGTGTGCTAGGTCACATAGTCCTCCAGCAGTGTATGGGAACCATGAACTAGACAGTGAAGCAGAATCAGCTTCTTCTTCAGCCTGCACTCATTCCCTGCCCCTCCCCTACTCTGACTAAGTCTCTGAAAAATTAATTCCCCAGCAATTCCACCTCAGATGAAACTGCTACTAAAATAGGTTAAAAATAAAAGGAGCCATTGTTCCAATCCTCTGGAGATTAGTTACTAACCTACGTGATGGGTACAGGCTAGAAAGCACACGTGTTTTAAGGTTGATGTGTGGTTAAACGTGAATATGAAATGGGGTGGTTTAGTTTTGCTTTTTTTTTTTTTAAATCAATTTTATCAAATCTTATTTCAGAGTTTAAGAGCAGCCACAGGGAAATGAGAAGCAGGTGATCTGCAGTCCTGAATATTTTGTCACCTTAAAATAGAGATGGCTGGTTTGTACATAATTTTTTGGTTTCAGAGTCAGGTGTCTTCAGAAAAAGAAATTCTCATTTTTTCAGTCTCCTTCCTTTCTTGCTTTGTTATTAAAATAAAGTAAAATACATATAAACAGCTTTTTCACTGCTCTAACAGTTCTGTATTTTTAAGAAAATGAGACCAATCTTGATGAGTGGGCTTGGGAAATTGACAGACAGGGAAAAGCAAAGGTTGGTTCTGCTTATGGGCCATGAACTGGTTCTGCAAATCTGAGACAAACTTGCACTGCTTTTCTTACAGTGAGGCTTGTAAAGCCTGGCTGATTCTTATAAAAATTTCTTGCTCAAGGCTCATGGAAGTTAAAGTATGATGAGAAGGTTCTTTATTTTAAAAAGTGTTATATTAAAGCATGAAACATCTGCAGTATCAAGAGGGCTCCTTCAGAATGATGGAATGGGATCTGGGCCTGAGGGAAATTCTCCTGTCTCTCATCTTTGGGGCTGTCTTCTGTTACTTAAGCTTGGGAGTGTGTCTTTCAGGCTAATTCTAATCAGATGGGAACCACTGGAGAATCACTGATTTCAGTATATTGGCTGCATTAGTCTCTGTTACAGAGGACCCTGAGACTAAGTTACCAGCCTGGAATGCTTTCTGTAAGAAACAACATAGTTTTCATGTGTACATGTGCCTAGTGTCCTGCATTCAGGGATGATGAAGTAATTTCTGCCTCTGAGAAGAGATAAATGAATACCAAGCCCAGAGGGAAAGAAGCATTCCAGAACTTGACTATGAGGGGTAGTTGCAGAAAAAGGATGAAAAAGCATGTCTACAAATAGGAGGGTTTCTAAAGGAAGACATGGTTGTGCAAGAAACCTGCATATTGGAGAAAAGTAGATCATGCAGAAAAAAGTTCAAAGAAACAGATATGGAAACAGAGCATATGGATTCCTCTGGCAAAATGGAAACAACAAAGTTTCCCCCTGCATTTATGTATACATTAAAATATTTAGGACTAAGACAAAGTCTGTTACAGAAGATGGTAGGGGTGGTGTTTGCTGGTTTATAGGAGAAGAATGAAAGACTGGAAGAAAGCAGAGAGAAAACAAGTGGGTGTGCTGGTGCCTCTCATTTTTAGATAAATGGAGTTTTTCATTCCCTTTCTTGCTGCTCCTCCATTCCCAAATCATGCTGCATTTTAAGATTGTCTTGCATCCTTTGGCTTCTTCTTACCACATGTCTCACTAGCCTGTCAAATATTTGTATGAATTCTCGGGGCAGTGTTGCTGAAATTTCAGACTCCTGAGAAAATTGTGCCAGTGACGATCACAAGCCAATTATCAAACTAGAACCTTGCAAGACAAGTAATTATTCCAGGGACAATTTAAAAATAAAAAAATAAACCTGGGTTTAAATAAATAGTCGCTGCCCTACAGTACACAACAGGCAAAAAAGGGCTTCATACCTGTAGATTTCATTGGTAGCGTGATGTCTAAACATCCTATTTACCTTTATCACAAGGTTCATCACTTTGGGACAATTAATGTTGTAATCATGTGCTATGTTTTTATCCCTTATTTGATCAGTGAAATTGGGAACTACTGA
This sequence comes from Drymodes brunneopygia, assembly GCA_013400955.1. Classification (NCBI taxonomy): domain Eukaryota; kingdom Metazoa; phylum Chordata; class Aves; order Passeriformes; family Petroicidae; genus Drymodes; species Drymodes brunneopygia. The sequence continues at coordinate 244,316 of VZTZ01042091.1, forward strand.
TAAATAAACATTTCCATAAAATATTTTTCTTTTAATGTTTTCCAGTTGGAAATTTGAAATTGGATGTGTAAAATGGAACAAACATAGGTTGTTATAACAAAAATGGACATCAATTTAAGCCAGTTTTGGTGAGGTTTTTTGTTCAATATTTAAGCTGGAAGCTTCTACACTTTCCATCTGGCTTCCTTCAACAGTTATGTGTTGCAGTAATCAAGTATTGTGACATGAAATTCTATGAAAATCCTATCCGTTCCCAACTGGAGGAATAATACCAGGTATTTCATAAAGCTTGAAAGGGTGATATTTCCTTAAAACAGCAGGATATGAGGGAGAGAACCAAAAGAGGAAAAATAAAGGAAATTTTTGTCCCCTCTTTGATGGAAAGTTTCACATGCTGGTCTCTAGAAGAAGCAGAGCATAGGTAAACTTGCCAGATTCTTATGTCATCTTGGAACATTTCTTGTTCCCATTCTCTGCTTTCAGAATTTGAAATTGTTCAGACCCACTATTCTCAAATGAACAGAAATGTTATTTTAATGTGTGTTTATTATAAACTATGAGTTTTTATTTTTATTTTTGTTGTTTCTTGCTTTTTAAATTCATTTTTCCTCAGTGATCTCATCCTCCCTGCTCAGAAATGTTTGGTGTTGGGGCACTCAAGTGGTTATAGAGAAGCAGCACTTCCCAGGAAGAGTCAGGTATTGCCCAAAGGTGGTAGCACTGATTCAGAAAGTGGCTCTGCCTTGTGAGTCAGGGTTCAAAAAGTCATTTTGTTGTTCACCCTTTGGATGAAAAAGAACTTTCAGTGTTTAAATGCAGCTAGATACAACTAACAAGATAGTGCCCTTGAGGTGCAAGTGACTAATCTCAGTTTCAAAGGACTCCAGACATCTTGCATGGTGTGAAGATGAAATAGGCATTACAGCACTAACAATGGGGTTAACATATATGGTTACCATAAAAAGGCACATGAAAGTTTCTGCTTCTCTTCCCCCTCCCTCCAGCCTCCTCCTGAATTTCAAATAGCACATGAAGGTCACCTGCACAACATTGTGGCTGGGTTTGGGTTGGTTTTGGGTTTTTTAAAAATTTGTTTATTTGTTTTTCTGGATAGAAAAAGCAAACAAGGAAGGAACATTGAGGAGTTGAAATTCTTGGTTTCTGCCTGTTGCTGCCTTTGGTTTTCAAATCCCACTGGCAAAATTCTGAGGTCTGGCTTCTACTTCTAAGCTAATGGTGAGCCTAAAAGTCCTTTCCAACATATTCTGCTTAGTAAAAGCTAAATCTCAAAGAGCAAAGCTGTAGTGGAACTAGTTGGTTCCTATTAATGAACTTTTATTCTTTTTTAGTGTTGAGTGGCCGTTGCTAGCCACCATTAGTTTTTTGCCTAATGTTTCTGATCATTTGTTAAGATCCACCTTGGTAAGTTACTTGTCTTACCCTAATTGCAGGTTAATTATGACTGCGGGTTATGGAATCAGTTGTCCAGCAGAGCTTCAAATGTGCAGTCACTGCTGACATTTAAAAGCAGATTGAATGATTTAAAATACCTTCTCCAGCTATTAAGTGAATTCTGTCCTTAATTACTGAAATATTATTATAAAACTATTTGCCAAAAATAAAGGAAGATCTTGCTCTCCAGAACAGTTTTACTAAGAAGTAGCCACACAGAGAGCCAGATACAGAGAGAGGACTGATGGATTAGACTGGAGTAAGGACATTTTGTCAGCCCTTGTTACCGCCACACTGCATACTTGCCCAGTCCACGTACACATAAATACAGGACAGCTTGATATGGTTCTTTATTGGCCAGAGCTAGCAAGGCCACTATGAAAGTGGCCAGAATATCTGGCACATTCATCCTCTCCCTTGTTCATTATGGAGCTGTGATTGACAAAGCCAGGAGAATTTCCACTGAAGCCCACATGATAAAAGATGAAGATGTGCTTGCCTCTGTGGAGTGATCCTTGGCATGTGCAAATATTTCCAAAGGAAGTCCTGTGGACTGCTTGGTCATCATTCCTAATCCTCTGCAAAAACACCACTTCACTCTTCCCTTGAGGTGTTGGCATTTGTTGGCTTTCTACACATGGATGCATGGACTGGAGATGGACACTCTTCTAGGCAAAGCATGCTTAGTTGTGTAGAGGTTTCCCTGTCCTGCAAGCCCTTCTTTTCCTGCAGGATACAGGTAAGCAGGTTGCATCCTACTGTCAAAATGCAACTGCTTCCCTGAGCGGCAAAGACCCCTTGCTCGTCTGCAGCAGCCAGCATCCATGCTGCAGAGGGGAGGGATGCACAGCTGCCAGCTGGACCTGCACCATGTCCTTGGGGACATTCATGTTGTTCTAGGCTGCTAAAGAGCCAGCTGTATCAAGTTTTTCTTTCTAACGTGTCTGCCTGGCTTGTACATTTATGCTGTCTCAAGGGCAGGGTTTCTTAACTCTCAGCCTTTGCAAGACACAGCGGAGTTAACCAACTACACATTACACCCATGGTGGATATGGCATGGACAAGGTGAATACAAAACCAACATTGACCCAGGCTATATGTAATCTTTTCTACTGTGTGATCTTTGCAATTGTTTGTTTCAAATACAGATGGAGAGTGGTTCCTACTCCTGCTGTTAAAGGGATAAAAACTCATGTATCAGCATGTATGGTAGAGTTAGCATGAAGCACACTAGAAAAGCAAGGTCCATGTCTAATTTCCATTTCTGTGTGATTCTCAGTTCTGTGCTAACAAAAGGCACCATAAGTGTGATGCCCAAAACTCCAAATATTTGGGTAGAGTACAATAGCACAAAAAGCAGCAGCCAGCACAGGGTTAGCTAAAAATTATGGTAGATGTGAATGGGAGAAGCTTGTTGTAACATTGCTAAAGGAGCTTCTTCAAATGGAGAAAAAAATACACAGCACTGTTCAGAAAAGGCTGCAAATAGTTAGTAGAAAGAAATAAAAACCCCAGAAATTGCAGGTTAACAACTCCTGATTCAATCAAGTGTATTAGTCTGGCACACCACTTTTAAGGGGTCGCTATTTATTTAAGGACCCATAATTTTAGGTACCCATAATTCAAAAGTTTATGTGTCTGTATTGATGGGAATGTATGTGAGATGCTGCTCTCTAGGAGCTGAAGATAATAACAGATTAATTCTGGGTTAACACTCATACGCCAACTATGAGCGACAGAAGTGGTTCAGAGCTGTGCTTTTGGCTCCTGAAGAGGACTGAAATTCCATCCCTTGATCCTGATAAAGACAAAATATCGCAATCCAGACTGGCCTTGGTCCTCTTCTGCTATATGTTCCTTAACATGATATAAACCCCTGCACTAGAGTTTAACCTAAACTCCTGGATCTAATACACTTTTGCAAGCTGCTGTTTCTTTGTACTCAGTGATGTTGAAGACTGACTTTGTGTCTGCCCAGGAAAGCTTTTGCATTTCTAGCTTCAGTCCATCAGGCCACTAAATTTATTAAGAGAGGTAGTCCCAAACTATCACAGATACTTAGAAAGAATTCAAAAGCAATGGTCAGTGTCTGATTTTAGTGAATTCCTGACCTGGAGATTTTGCTGATCACTTTATAGCCAGCTGTAATGAGGTGAAGCACCTAGTTCATGTAATTTAATAGTTTTGGCCATGCAATCTGACCCTTTCTGCTTTTGAGCAGAAAATGATCCTAAATAGCCACAAAACAATATAATTAATTAATACTCAAAGGATGTCAAGTTCTCAGTCCTTAGAACAGTATCCTGCTACTGAAGCTTCAGGTACCGCCCAACCACAATTTCAAGAAATCTTGATACTCTGGGGTTCATAACTAACCAGATTGGTTAATTTTTTTAAGAAAAAAAATAATAGTAAAGGGCATGGAAAGGAAAGAACAAACAAAAAGAAAGGGTCTGTCTAGGAACTCAGGTCATATTAGGCCAAAGTCTAAGAAGGAGCAAGAGACTAAAAAGAATGAAAGGATATAAGTGAAAGGACTGCAGGAAAAAAAAGGCTGACATGGAAAATAATGAGAAGGCCATTGATTCCCAGAAGTTCTTTTCTAGTTCTGACTTTTGAAAAAGCATTTCTGATGCTTCTGTTAGAGAAGTGTTTTATTCATTGTGCAGTCCTACTAGCAATTGTTTTTTGCATGCTTGGCTCACCTTTCCTTTGCACTTTGGTTGGAATTATTAGCTACCCCTGTGCCACGGAGGGTAAGTTCAGTACATCAATAAAAAAGTCTAACATGCCCTTACATAGAGGAAGGATTAGATAGGCTCATCCACAGCTTCTTCTGTGTGTTACTCTGAATAGTTTTACCCTAACAAATATCTAAATCTTCTTTTAATATCAACAGCCATCAAGAAACAGTAACCCTAGTAACTTCTTCTAGCTCAATATTTTTTTCCAGTTTAAAAACATTCTCAGCATGTTGAAACACAGAAGATGTGACTGTACAACAGTGCCCAAGGCTAACCTTTGTAGGCAAGTGTTAGCTTAGTCATGGAGAGACAGATTAGGAGAGAAAAAAATTGTAATTGGATGTGTTTTATTCAGTAATTTCACCTTGTTTTTAGAAGAACGTTTTGGGCAAAAAGATAATGACAGCAATTTATTCAATCTATCCAATGAAATATTTCAGATTGTATTAATAGACTGAAGTGATGTTTACATGTGTAGTTTTAGGTATAGTTTTCTACGGAGACAAGCTCATTAGGTCACAATTACATGTCAGTAGTTACTCTCCATCTAGATGCAGTCTACTGGGATGGACATTGCAAAAGCACAGAACTTGCATACTTGATGATGTGGGCTGGAATTCCCTCAAGAAACTGCCTTTTCCTTGGGATGACAACCTGGGACAGCCTCCTCTCTGGGAGACAGACAAACTCTCCTTTATCAAGACTAGTGTAACTTTTACACTACTTACTCAAAGAATGTTTTGGGAAATTTCTGATCTCATTAAAATGACTCTTCAGAGTATTTTCAGGAAAAAAAATGTAATTGTGAAGTTAAATTGATCTCTCTTCTACCTAAACCAACAACAAAACAAAAAAATGAAACTGAAATGAGGAAATACAAATATTTTGAACTGGGGGAGATGACGTTATGCACTCCCCCCCCCCCTTCCCTTTGACTTATTAATTCAGAAACTTGCTGAGGTTTTTTGTTCCCCACATTATGAAAGAGGATACCTTTTCTTGAGTTTTATGACCTTTTAGGAAAAAGAAAATGTTATTTTTTGGACTCTAGCAGGCAGGGCATGAAACTTGTTTTCCATATGTAGCAATGCAATGTATGTAAAGTATGCATGTCTTTCACAATGTAGCCCATTCTGGCGTGTGGCCAGTGTGTAGATATCTATCGCAGATGAGTTTGGGAAGAAATAGATGAAGAAATTTTATGCAGACTCACATTTTCTCTTCGTTTATATGGGCTTTTTTTCTTGTTATATTCAGTTATACTAACTGAAGACGTAGGCGTTCCCTTAATGGCTGGAAAGGAATATCCCTGTTCCAGCCACCAACCTGCACGGCTTTTCTAGGGCATGACAAACTGTTAGAGCTCTCTGTGTTTAGATGAACCCCACAAAGTGTCTACATTTGCATAGGCAAATACCCATGCCAGTGGTACTTGCACAACACCTCACAGCTGCCAGCCCACGTAACTTGCCTGGCAGCTCCAGTGATGTGTTTGCTCGTGCCACTGCCACTCACTTACACAGAGAAACTTGAACACTGAAGTTCAGTGTCAGAGCTCGTCCATAAAAGTCCATGGAAATGCAAGTGAACCCCAAAAACCAGTTTGCAGGGAGCCAGATTGAAGCCCTGCAGAGTCCCCCTGGAGCATGGTGCCCTGTTGGATTGCTGGAGCAGCTCCTTGGAACCTGTACTAAGATCATTCCTTACAACACACAGTTGAAAATCCAGGATGATTCCAATTAACTTTGTTGTCTGCAACAACACACTTTGACATATGTTATTTCAAGCTGGACTTGTAAATCCAAATTACTGGGGAGGCAATAAATGATTTTGGAGCAGATTGACCAGAAACTTCCTGCTCGTGTTGCAGCAGTGGAACATGTGGTCATTCATGCAGGCAGCTCACTGCCATTCTGTATGTCTAAATATATAGGGAGGCAAAAGGAGTGCTTCTCAGTGTTCTACCTTTATAACCATCCTTTCACACCTCCAGTGCCTTCTACTTGTTTCTCTGGGGTGGAGATCACAGAATCATAGAATGGTTTCGGTTGGAAACGACCTTAAAAATCATCTGGTTCCACCTCCCCTGCCATGGGCAGAGACACCTTTCACTGGACCAGGTTGCTAAAGTCCCCATCTAACCTGGCCTTGAACACTTCCAGGGATGGGGCATCCAGAACTTCTCTGGGCAACCTGTTCCAGTGCCTCACACCCTCACTGTAAGTAATTTCTTCCTAAAATCTAATCTAAACCTACCCTCTTGAAGTCTACAGCCATTAGCCCTTGGAAAAATCTAGGTGCATAGGTCAGAAGGAACCAGCAGATGATGGGATGCTCCAAGCAAATGCCCTGCATTCCAGTGTAGGTGCAGACTCAACTAAATCTCCTTACTGCAGAAATACTTGTCACCTGCCAAGTAGAGATTCTTCTGCTTTGAACCACTAGATACTATTCTCACTAATTTTATTCCAGTTATCAAGGCTCTTACAGCCTCTCCAGCTTCCTTTGTTATTGATTTCTCTCGATACTCCCTTTCAGCATTGGATACTCCTATATCCCCTATATTTCCTTACCTGCCTTATAATTCTGCTAATCCACTTCTTCCATAGTTTATAACAGCAAACTCCTATATGCCACTATACCAGCTGTCTTACAGGACTTGACATAAATCTGCCACATTTCCAAGAAAATCAGTTCTGAGAGAAAGATTAAAAGTCATGGCCCCATTTTAATCAATCCAAGCTATATTTTCTGTGCTATTTTCTGTCTGCTTTCATGTGTTTGCATACAACATCAGTCAGACTTACAGGTCTGTAGGGGCCATCAAATTCCACCTTTCACTTTTTTTCCTTGCTGTTCTCTTCTCATGTGGTTTTGTTTCCAACATAGACACAGAGTATGGTGGAAGTATTTAAAAGAGGGAAGATCTTACATGGGTTCTTTATGTGAACTTCCAAGGTGTTCAGGAGGAGTTAGTCATAGAAACCTTTTACAAGATCAAGTTAGACATAAATAGTCTCTCAAGCTAGCAATTGCACCAACGTGTTCCTCACTGCAATGGTAATTCTCTACACAATGGCAGCAAGGGTTTGTCTGTCCAAGTTTATTCTAAAAGCATAAAATGTGAAGGGCCTTAAAAGTTGGGGAATGTTTTTAGCTCTGATCTTGGTATCTCTAGGTTGCATACTGTGTCAGCAAATTGGAAATAATGTACATTTAATAGCTTTCTATGCCAGCATTATTAGAGAGTATAAAAACAAGTTAAAAAAAAAGTTCAGCAGGAGTTACCATAATTAATTATCATCACTCAAGAGACTTTTGTGGGATTTACTCGGTACAGAAGTGTGTGTGAGAATGTTAATAACAAAAACTTGTGGGCATTGTGGTGACCCAGCCAGCGGACACGGCAGGTGCTGGGGTGACAGTCTGGACCCTGTGGTCACAGCCCTGGCTCTGCTCATGGGAATGTACACAACTTTGGCTCCAAGAAAAGTGCATGAGGATTTCTATATAACTTCAGTTCATTGCAGTTGATGCTGCAGCTCAAATCAGCATTTATTTGACTAAAGGATGTTTAAGATGATGAAATGAGGTCTAATTATAATGTGCTGAAAGAGCTGCTGAAAAATTGTCTGCTTTCTACTTCTAGTTTAGCTGGAGGCATTGGAAAAGAAATCCAGGGGGTGGAAACACTTTCTTAAGTCACAGTAAATGTTTCGTATGTATTCTTCAGGAAACTTCCATGTCTTTTTTGGTGTCTCAGCCCCTGCCCTTATACAGCACAGCAATGTACATTTGACCTCAATGATACAATAAATCTCAGTGAAATCAGAGTGGCAAGCACACATCATATGAATTTTGTTTGTATTTGAAGCTAGGCAGGTCCAAGCATTAGACTTTGGATTCAGTAATTTTAATTTGTGTGTCAGGCAAACCCAATAGAAGTTTGGCTTCTTTTAACTTCTCCCTATTTGTCCACAAGGCAGCAATTTCCAGATAAATGCTACAATCAGGTTCCTTTTGCCCATACTATTTTGTGTCCGTTCTGGGCAGTACTATTTCAGTATGCACACCATAAAACTGTGCTGGATTTTTTTCTCTGAGCCACAGCACATCATAAATGCACATGTAGTTTTTACTCCTCTCTCACTTCAAGCTCACTATCACTGTTGGTGCTTGCCATTTTTCTTTCAGACTTTCATAGCTTCCAGTGCTCTGACTGTCTTGTACATTGAGTCTTCTTTATTTTGTGTTCTTTCCAGGCTAGTGCCAACAGCACATGCAATACACTGGTTATTTTCTCTGCTAGGTCATAAATTGCATTCACTTTCTTGGGATCCAGTCCTACCGTGCCCTCAGCAACTTTCAGGAGGGCATGCAGGAGTGTGCTGTGAGGAAAAAGTCACATTGCTTTCTACAGGGCTTTTTTAATGGTGAAACCAAACACCTGCATGGGTCCCTCACCATCTGGTCCATCAGGAATGGCCTTGAATGGTCAGCCACCACAGAGCTTGAGGGTTTGGGAGCAGGATAGCAGCTCTTCACTGCTCCCACCCAGAAGACAATTTTCCCCTTCAGTGCAGAGCTCAAGGTGCCCTGGTAATGCTGAGCATAGCAGTCACTCCTGATCTGCTTTCTCCATGGCTCAGCACTGAGACACTGAGAGCACAGCCAAAACACTCTCCCAAGAGGCTCTGAAGTTGTGTTGGCACAGGTGGTATTGTGGAGGGAGGACTGTGGAGAAAGTGGTTTGCTGAGCCAGAGGGTAGGAAGAGAGAAGGGGTTGGAGATGGAGGCCAGTCAAAAAAAATGTGGGTACTTTCCACCAGAGAACTGGCATCTCACCAAAGGATCCTTGGGTCTGCTTGGAGAGGATATTACCCTTTCCATACTTGCCGCAGGGTTCTTTGGCTCCTAGGTCATTTCCGGAGTTGTTATTGCAAAGTAATATTCATGAGAACTGATCTGGGAGGTAAAAAAATTACCCCTTCAGCTGGGTGTGTGACCCATGGTGAAGTTAAATTAGCTTTGTAAGGTATCTCTTGTATCCTACTGTTTCAAATAAATAAAGATAAAAATTAGTCATTTAAAGAGACCTTCTGGGTACGTTTAGTTGGTTTTCTCTTCAATATTCCTTCTATTTATAGCTTTTTGTGATAAATGGCCAGTGTTTTGCCGAGCATTCAGTAGAGCTTTTAATTATGCATACTAGCATTTTATGTAACTTTTTGGTTAACTATTAGCAGGCATTTCTGATATTTTCAGAGGGGTGGATGCTGACTTACTGCAACTGGACTTGGTGTTTGTGAGTGTGTTGAGATATCCCATTTTACTTGCTTTTCTTTAGGAGAATGGGATGGAAATCAAACCAAATAAAACAATACTGAGAACATTTTGGCCAAGCTGGGATCCAGAGAGAGAATGTGGTGCTTGGGTTGTTGTTTTAAACACGGGCCAAATGACCTTTTTCTGAATTTTGTCGAGTTCTTTTTACGTAAAAAATACATCAAATACAACTATCCATGTTATATTAAAAATCAGTTGGAATACATTACTTATTTTAAGCATAGAGACACATACCATTCAAGAGAATAAGCCCATAAAATACATATTTGCATCTTCTCTAGACATCTGAATGATACTTTCTGCTCTGTGTTTTCCCTGGAGCTGCTGCGCTCTTAGCCTCTCCTGTGCAGGTTGTGTGATTGTAGTGAGCTCTTTCTGTTTGCCAAGAATGCAAAAGATGATTAGAGAGGGAGGTGTCTGCCCTGCAAGGACATCAGCAGGGATCTGATCCTTATGGTTCTGTGCAAGACAATACGTAACTGGCCATTTTGTAGCAAAATATATTTTGCCTGTAAGTTTGGTAGTATACCTTGCATCTAAGGTCACTTAGTGTCTCTCACTTTACTTGGGGGTATATACTGTTGAGTTCTCATGTTGTTTTATTCCTATATATTTGCAGTAACTCTTAACTACTGCCCTTAATGCTCCCTGAAAATAATTTGCAGGTTTGCCAGTTAGGTGCTGAACTTAACCACTTTTGTGTTTTATGTATGAAGTATATCATTATAAGATACTTTCTTGAAATGTCTTCTCTGAAAATTTCAGACCATGTTTAATCTTGCTCACAGGTCCAGCACTGTAATTTCAAGTTCAGCTTGCAGTTTATAACTCTGCAATCCTTTTTTTTGAAGAGCTGCTAACCAATTATTCTCCATCCTATGAGTGAAGAGTTGCATATTTGTGCCAAAACCATAATACTTTGTTCTTCTGTCTACTAAATAAAATGCTGGTTTTGCAGAGCATTTCTCCAATTTTCCTACAGGCGTGTATATTAATAATAATAAAGTTGTGCCCCTAAATCAGCCTTAACCAGGTAATTTAACGAAGGTCAGGGTTGTTTAAAATGTAGTCACAGGAGTCCAAAGAGGTGAATAGATGCAGACGGTAAAGAGTGTCAGAGTTTGGATCTTGGTTTTTTTTTTTTTTGGGGGAGGCTTTCTTTCTTTTTCTTTATCTTCAGGAATTTTTCTCCCATGAGCTGTTAATCACTGAGTACTTAAGAGAACAAAAGCACATGGCCAAAGCCTTTCTCCTCAACAGGGCGGAGNGTTTGTTGGTTAATGCCATAGTTGTTATTATTTGTTAGCTTTATTTTAGATATTAGTAAAGAACTGTTATTCCTATTCCCATATCTTTGCCTGAGAGCCTCTTGATTTTAAATTTATAATAATTCAGAGGGAAAGGGGTTGCAGTTTTTCCATTCCAAGGAAGGCTCCTGCCTTCCCTAGCAGACACCTGTCTTTTAAACCAAGACAAAGAGAACTGTAATACATTAACTAAAATCATGTTAGTTCAAGCTGTGAAAACATTAATCCTCAGAATAATTAATCCGTGGAATAATGTTTGTACTATTGTTGTAGAGTTCTACAAGTAAGTATAAAAAAAGTGCATTATTATGCCAATAAACACAATAATAAGTCCTCTTTTGCTAATGATCTGAATACCCAGAATTAAATAATTTTGCAAATTAAGTGGTTTCTCAAAATGACCAGCATATGTAATTATATTTTTATAGAGGTGCATACACATATACACTTTCTTTAGGAGTTTATTCCCAGTAAACCTTTAATTAGGTTTGTTCCATATTTTCTGTTCTTCATTGTATGTATGTGTGATACATACAATCAGTGGTTGGAAAAAAATTAGAAGTTCCACTGGGTCTTGTATTCATGTCACTTCTCATTATAGGAAGTGACAGTGCATGTGTTTAAAAGTGCTGATGTGATCACTGGTACAAATGGCTACTACAAATCATCCTGATTCAGCTTTTCTAAAAAAATGGCATAAAATCTGGGTGTTTTTCATATGTGCGCCAGTTAAAATCAGTACAGATAATTTCAGAATTGTAAGAAGTCTTCAGGCACAGGCTCAAGGAAGCTTTGCACATTTTCTTTGTGTGTATTTTCATGTACAGTAGGCCAGCTACAAAAAAAGATACTGTGCACAGAGAATACAAACACTAACAAGGAATATTAGACCAACTTGGCATGCTAATGTAATCCTTGCGGAAATTCCTCCCTTTCCTCTCCCCTCTTAATTTTTCAAGTACATCTTCTCATAATCTACCCTGATTACTTGACTGCTGAGATACTATTAATTTCTTTTCTTTCCACAAGATTCCAAGATTTTAAGAGTAGATAAAGACAATATTTTTCCATATGCATAGAACAACCCATAAAACCACATGATGTGATTTCTGCATCAAGCCCAGCATGACTGTTTGAACTGTACCATCTTTTCAGACAGTAAATCAGCCTCGACTTTAATCTGCAAGTGATGGCAAGTCTACTGCATCTATGTGCAAGCTGACCCAGAGGTTAGATTCTGATATTAATTTCTTCATCCTTGGTTTCAAAATGCAAACTGTCATTGTGTTTTTATTTTCTACAGCCTCTAATGTTAAAAAAAAGTTTACAACTGGAAATTTTTTAAAGTTTTCTTTAAGAGCTTGCTTCATCAACTGTAGCATTGTCAAGCCATTTCCATACTTTTGTAGCTCCTCAGAATAGTATGGTTAGTACGTGTGTGTAAAATCCATTAATTTGCTTCATTTAAAAGGAAAGAAAAAAGAATTAAAATACTGAGTCATCTTTCCTGCCCCTTGCAGCCCAATGATCAGTCACAGTTATGACACCAAATTTTTCTCCTTTCTTCTCAAGTAGAATCCCCTTAAAAGTAGTTATTACTTAATTTTGAAGCTCTGAATGCAAGCTCCCTATCAGGGAACGTCTTCTAACAGCATCTGGGGTGAGTTCAAGTTACGCTCTAAGCTCTGACCCTTACAAGCCACTGATACGTTTGTGTGTTGCAAAATCACTGCAAGATTCATCTATGTTTGTGAAGATAAGTCAAAACAGTGGCTATTAAAGCAGAAAGTTTTATTAATTAGTAATTAGATTATTAAATGAACCGAGTAGGAAGCATTCTTTAATTCTGCATGGAACCTTTCTTTTTAAATACAGGACGGTTTCCTTACAGCAAAACCATAAGAAAAAAAAATCAAAATAAATATGTGTTAATTATACTCCTAGACCTGCTTACATGTCAAAACTATTTTTTCAGTATTGCTTCATTGTTGAGGGTTAGAGCACTTCACCAGCAAGTGGCAGAACATGTCCTAAGTAGGGATTTTCCATTGCATGCCACAATTACAGACAATTGACATTTGATTATAATAACCAGCAAACTTTCATGAAATAAATGACACCTGAGTAAGCTTCATAACCATTTGCCTCGCCCTACCCTGGAATGCATCTGTGCTGTGTGAAGGCTAGGAACAGTTCTGGTGATTGCAAGCAGAATTATTTGAAGTCAGGGGAGCACAGAATGTTTCCTGAAATAGGTTGCACTGGATAACTTACACACTGCTTGTAATAGATTTTAGAACTCTTTACTTTTGTGTAGTTCTGAGTATGCTCCCAGGAGCAAAATGGTAGTCTGTGCTGGGGATTATACATTTGCATCCTAAAGTTTCTGTGTTTCCTGAGCTTGATTCAACCCTGTCTTGCATTTTTACCAGCTCTCTGCTTATGTCATTGAACACAAAGTAGAGGTGATGCTGCCAAATCAGAATCGTTTTGCAAAGCAGTGCAGGAATTGTGACACTTGTTTTTGGTGCCTGTGGTTTGAGCAGCAGCAGGCAAAGCTGCTGGCCTATGTGAACTCGTCACTTCGTTATGTAACACTCTCCTGTAACTTAGCTTGCCTCATGGCCACGTCCAGCTAAGCTGCTGAGAGCCCACAAACAGTGTGCCAAGAGCATGTGGGTTGCAGGTGTCTCTGGCTATGAGCAGTGATGTGTAAAACTGCAGTGCTGGAAAGATCCATAAAGGTACAACTTTCAATGAGCGTGGTGGAACTCTATTCCTGACTGAGTTTCTGCTTGAAAAGTCCATCAGCAAATGCACTTCTGTCACCTACATGGTGAGTAATGTGGAAGAAAAGTTTTCTTCGTTCAAAGAGCAAAAAGTTGTGACTGAAAAAACAGGTTCTTACTGTCTTGATGCTAGCTGGAATGGGATGTGCTACTGTCACACTGTATATTGAGACTTGTCACCTACATCATTGCCCCGCAGTACCCTCAAACCTATTCTGTCCATCCCCCCTTCACACTCACCTGCTTACTTCTGGATCCTACTTCAGACTCATCTAGAGTTGAGAAATCATCCTTCAACACTTCTTGTTCTTCTTCCATCCTGAGGGAGACAAACAAACCCTGGCAAGTGCAGCAGTCCACTTGTATGTTGGGATCACAGAGGAAGCATGAGGAGTGCCTGTAAGATGTTTCAGATACTTAATTGTTGCATAGTGTCAAGAACACTTTTGCAGTGTAAATGGATGATATTTTTTTTGTTCCTAGGAATCCCATGGTTTTCAGCCCATTCTCAGTTTTGCAATTTTTTAACAAAAGCTATTAGACTGTGGAGTTTGTTCATCTTAAATGAAATGACCAATTTAATAGTTCTGACATCTGAACTTTAGAGAACCCTTAAAAAAAAGACAAGGCCCAGCACAGAACAGATGTATAGTAATAAACTTATCTCATACTGTCAAATGATTAAACAGTGGATTCTTTTTTACATTTAAATATACAAGACTTTCCATTAAGGGACTTTGTTGACTCTGATAACAGTTTCACTACCATTAAGTTTATTTCTACAGCTATTTGTTAAAAGCCAATAGGGAAAATAATAGAAACTAATTGAAAAGCAAAGCAAACAGACCAGAGCCTAGAATGTTTCAGTTAATAAGCAATAGAGATTGTATTGATTTCATTTTATAAACAACATTAATCCTCAATAACAATTAAAGTGTAGACAGGTTGCTTGTTTAAGTTATCAGATAAGATGGCCTACTCAGGTTGATATCTCGGGTAGTAATTTGAAAAGGATATGAGGATTCAAGAATCTATTGATCTATCCATCATGAGCCTGTGTCATGAGAAATGTTCTTGGCAAGGTGCAGTAGTTCTTAAAACCTCAAAGACTGGCAGTGCAGAATTCCCGCTGCTGGAAAACATTGCAAACCTAAATAAAAATGTTTTAGTTTCAAAAGTAACTTTATGTATTTTCCCCAAATTATAGAGATGACTGAAGTGAGGCTTCAGATCTTGTGTGCTCCTGGTTCAAAGAGAGCGGAAGTGAGTACTTGTAGCCTCAAAGCAGGATCTGCATTCAAGGCTGTGGGAAGCTTTGGTCCTGGGTATCCTCTGCTGGCAGAAAACTGCAAAAGCTATTCCAGAGACACTTCTGCTCTCAAACCAGAAGCAGAATATAACCCCTTCTAGACAGTGGCTTAGAACTCTAAGGAAGGCTGGAAAAGATTTATGTGAGTGCAAATCTCTAAAAATACAAAGGAAAGCTTTTGGCATTTCACACAAAGGATAGCAATGCAATATTCACAGCTCAGGTGTTGACAGGTATTTATTTGCAGTTGCTCTGTGACTCTGTGTGTTTGGTGGTGACTGAACACTTGTTGAGGTATGTTGGTGTAGCTGGCTCTGGAGGTTCTCCCTTTGTTTACCTGATGGTGTGGCAGCAGCTGGGAAGAGCAGCAGGGCAGATTCCAGTGTGGCCAGGCTGCCCTCTTTTAGTGTAATGGGAAGTCCAGAGGCTTAGTTTGATTGCTGGTCTGTGCTGAAGACCTGACTTTGACCAAGGGCCTCCAGCACAGTCAAAGAACCAGCAAATTGGTTCTTGTCTTGTGCTTAAACACCTTGTGTCCTCATGAATGAGCTGCTCTCTTCATCTCCTGGCAGGGAGGCCCTGATCCTGTGGCTTGCTCTCCAACTGCCTAACTGGCCACGGTCTGCACGCAGCATTGTCTGGGAAGGTCACTTAGCAGGCATGTGTTCCATGCAGGGACCCATGGTACAAAAGTGGCTGCTTGGGCTCAGGTTCCTCCTCTGCCACAGGGAACTTGGACGCTGTGTCTCATTCAGTGATACTGGAAGCTGCTCAAGGGCCCATCTAACCCACCTTGGAACACTTCGGGGATGGGGCATGCACAGCTCTTCTCTGGTTTACCTGTTGCAGTGTCTCTCTTCATCCTCACAGCTGTTCTGCTGGAATTGGGTGGATTTTTAGGGACTAGTTCAACATCCATTAGATTAAAAATGAAGGAATTTAAAACAAAGAAGGAGGTTGAATGTGATTCTATGATCCCATGTTAACAACTCATGGGAGAGAAGATACTTTGATGTCGGTTCCTGTTTTATTAAACATACAGCACAAAAGTGTGAAATAGGCAGAACAGGGACTGACATGCTGGTTTCTTCTCTCCAGCTCAATGTCCAAGAGCACTCTCTCTGGCCAAGACAATATCTGGTTGTTCCAAGTAGTGTGGAATGACTTTCATGGGAAAGAACATTGTTCCCAACTGCCTTATGGGCTCTTCAGGGAATTAATTCAAATTCTTTTATGGTGAGGACGAGTATGAAGCCCATTCCTCTGTGGATATGGGTGAGGCCACTGGTTCTGAGCCAGGTGGACAAACCAGGAGGAACCTTCTCTAGCTGTATATTTTGAAAAACAGAGTGTGATCCTACCCCCAACTGCATCAGAGTCTTACTTAAGCACCAGGTTTTGAAACTTCTGCAGGGTGTCCTGTGTCCTAGGAAAAGGTAGGATTTAAGACAAGGTCTCAACAGCAGTTTCTCCTTTCTGAGCTGAAACTTTGTCTTTGGGATCAGGCTTGTGACTCTGGAGAAGTAAAATCAAATAAAACCATGCTAGAAGCTTGTGCTTTAGCATTCCTTGTTCAAGATAAGATGCATTGTACTGTATACAAATCACATTTTACAATGGAGCAGTACACTGCATATACTGGCATTCCTGACTTTTAATATAATAGAATGGGTTGGGTTGGGAGGGACTCTAAAAATCATCTAGTTTCAACCTTCCTGGAACAGACAGGAGCACCTTCCACTAGAACATGCCACTCAAATTCCCATGACACCTGGCCTTGAACACTTCCAGGGAAGGGCATTCACAGTTTTTGTGGGCAACCTGTTCTATTGTCTCACCATCCTCACCACCCTATTATCTAATCTAAACCCACCCTCTTCCAGTTTAAGCCCATTACCGCATCACTACAAGCCCTTGTGAAAAGTCCCTCTCCATCTCTCCTGTAGGTCTCCTTTAGGTACTGCACCACACAGCTTGGCATGATTGGCAAACTTGCTGAGGGTGCCCTTGATCCCACTGTCTGTGTCACTGACAAAGAGGTTAAACAGCACCGGTCCCAGTACCAACACCAAGGAACTCTGGCTGTCACAGGTCTCTGCTGGGACCAGGGAGCTCTTGAAAACAACTCCTTGAGCCAGTTTCTTGTCCCCATCTCACAAATCCATGGCTCTCCAGTTTAGATACAAGGCAGTCATGTGGGACAGTGTCAAATGCTTTATGCAAGTCCAGGGAGATGATGACAGTCACTCTTCCAGCACTGTAATCCCATTTTAGAGGGCCACCAAATTTGTCAGGCTTCATCTGCTCTTAGCAAAGCTGGCTGTCACCAACCATCTCCTTATTTACCTTGTGCCTTAACATGGTTTCCAGGCAGATTTTCTCCATAATCTTTCCAGGCCCAGAGGTGCAATTGACCAGCCTGTGGTTCCCTGGGTCTTTCATTTTCCTCTTTTGAAAAATGATGACAATGTTTCCCCTTTTCCAATCGGAGGGAACTTCACTGGACTGCCATGACATCTCAGATAGGATGGGTAGTGGCTTAGCCACTTCCTTGGCCCATTCCTTCAAGAACTGTGGATGTATCTTGTCACAAGCACCTTAAGGTTTATTAGATGCCCTCAAATCTGACTTTCTAAGGTGGACAGTTTTTCATTCTCCCAGTCCCTGCCTTTGGGTTCTTCAATTCGGGCAGTGTGGCTGGATCACTTGCTGGTCAAGACTGAGGCCATCTCCATATCCTGGGTAACCAGGTCTTCTGTTTCCCTCTAGAGAGGGACCACATTTTCCCAAATCTTCCTTTCGTGTACCTGTAGAAGCTTCTCTTGTTGACCTTAATATCCTAGGCCAAATTTAATTTTATAAGAGCTTTAGATTTCCTTACATGATCCTGGACAGTATCTCTATATTCCTCCCAGGCTACCTGTCCTTGCGTATATTCCACCCTTTATAGGTAGAAGTGAATACATGTATAACTAAATGAAAATGCATATCATCATAATAAAATAATATTTAAATATAAGGAGAAGAATAGATGTGATTAATTAAAGAAATCACTACAGATTGCTGGAAATAAGAGATGACTGAGAGATAAACTAAAAAAATTGACGTAAATGAAAGCATTTATTCCATATACATATCTGTTTATGATAAGAGTGTTTGGATGTAGCAGAGGAGATTAAAAAGATGGAAACAACAAGGAACCAAAAAAACCTGCCTGTCTTAAGGCAGAAGCTTGCAGTCGCCTCAGGTAGAAATTTCCTGTTAACTTTTGTAGTCCTTGGAGAGCAGCCGACTGTCATCAATTCCTGGTCAATATTTGAGTAATACTCTTTGGCAAGTCACACCATTTGCTATTTGCTCAATCAATGTATAATAGCCCAATGACTCAATATTATAAAACTCAATGACCTGTGAAACTTCAACATTTACATTTCTGTTAAAATCTCAAATAGTTCTTTATTAGTAGGAACTCAAGCTAAAATGCCAAAGAGATAAGCATGATGACAATTATTAGCTGATTTTCTTAGTCAGAGACAAATTCTAGTGCTTTTACTAAAACTGAATACTATGAAATGAATGAAACTGCTCACAGAGCAAGATAAAACTCATCACACATTTGAAGGATTGGAAGATGCAGAGGTCAGAATCTGTCCCAGACAACCCATGTGAATTTTTTTAGTTTACTCATCCTGCTTACTATGGCGTGTTGTAGCTGTGCCCAAATGGGCATAAAATATTTACTGACTTGTCATGAGAGTCCCACGTTTCACAGTAACTCTCTTCATGAAACACCATCAATTATCTGGTTATCGAATGTCTGTGCAGTCTAGCAGGTTTTAGCGGTAAATACATTATCAGATGAAATCCTGACCCCATTGAAAACAAAGTACATCTCCCAAGGGACCGTACCTCAGTCCTGGTGGGGAGTCTTCTATTTGCAGCCCATTTCCCATAACCTCCCTGGCTCCTGGCAGCACAGAAGCAGAGCAGAGGGCGAGAGGACCGGGGCTGTTGCTGCTGGGCTGGGTGCTCACGCAGACACCGCGTCTCCATGCAGGGGTGCCAGCCTCTGCAAACACATTTCTGCTGACCGGGCACTCCCTGCATGTTCCCGTGCAAAGGCAAACCTGGAAACTTAAACTGCACTCTAGATGATTTGCATTGCTTAAAGCTGTATGTGTGACTGTCCTGAAAGCACTAAAAACACTGAGGTGGGCCATGAAAGCAGATCAGGATCTTGGTCCTTGTGTGGTTACAGCTCCAGTTAACACTCAGGGGAGTGATGTCAGCACTTTAGTTCATTTTAGTGCAAGATCAAATGGGTGAAGCTAAACTATTTACTGTCAAACAGTGTTTGTAGGCACCAAAGAGCACGTAAAACAGAGATGCAAGCAAATGTCTGCGTCTCATCTGCTGTAATTCACAATCTCTAAGTTCAGACAGGTACAATGATGTTGTGAAGGTTCTGCATCAAACATGGGTGCTGATTTGACCTCCTGGCTTGAGGTAGAAAGTTCAGATACTTTAATACTTTAGTGTGTCAGAGTTACATCTAGAGTGGTAGTTCTGTGTTGAAAAAGCAGACTTAGGTGCATTAGGACATTGTCACAAACTGAAATGCCTGTTATTTAATTTTTTCCCTTCCCACTTTCCTTCAAGTACAGTGCATTAAAGAATTTTCAACAAGCTAGCTCACAGACATATTTGCCAGAATAACCATTTGGACAAACACCCTTATTTAATTTTCCTCTTAAGAAAATGTCCATCAACCTATCAGGATTGGGTTCAGTTGTGAAGTTAAATCACTAACAAGAAAAGAAGAAGCTCTTAGTAATAATCTGACCTAATTAACAGGTATAAGAAGTGCTCTGCTGACCTTTGAGGCACAGCACCTGGAATATTTAAGGAAAGAGAAAGCTAGCAGATGTGAGATGGGGTGAGAGAAACTCTCTGCTGACCAAGGCTGAGTTTCCAAGGCAGGTAAATGGAGCACATGAAGGTACTCAAGTGTGCAGTGGTCACATGTAAGGTCCAGATAGGTGAGCCTTCACATTTGCTCCCATACATTGTTCCTCAAACCTTTGTGGCACAGGAACAGTTGATATAGGAGGCATTTCAAATAACACACATGAGAGAAAAATATTTTCTGGCTGCAGAAAGGAGAAGAAGAATAAGATGTATGACTCTCCCAGTACCTCTGAAGAGCTTTTCTGACAATTTTGGCTGATTCTGACTGTATGGCAGCTCTGTTCCAGCAGCCCTAGCACAATGGGCTCTGTTTGCCTTGCACTGTATGAACGCTCTGAAAACATACATTGTGTGTGTAAGTGCAGGTTGTTACATGCACTTACTACTTGAAGCAACTCAGAGCAACTCTTGGGTCACTATTTGCATGAAGAATGTGTGTGGGTTTATCATTATGCAAAAGGTATCAGACACACCTGCTAGAACAAATGAAACATTTCTAGAAAAAACAAACCTACCTTTTGCTGTAGTGAATATCTGCAGCCTGTTCTCTTGCATATTGCACCACTTCACCACACTTGAAGTGTCAATACTGCCTTGGGAAAATTTGTGCCACCCCGTTTCATTCAGCTCCTTAAACAAATGCTCGGGAAGCAAATTAAATCTGAAGCAATATGAAACAGGCTAAAGAGGGAAGAGAGAACACATCTAGCAAGGGAAAAACTAAGGTTATGTCAGCATAGTACAATGCTGCACAGAGCCAGCACATTAATATTCCTAAGCAGCACTGTACATTTGGATGTAACAACATGAGGTAACTTCTTAAACTACCTTCATATGACAGGTGTTTGCTTGTCAGAGCTTGGTGACAATGCAGCTTGGCATCATCACAGCAGTTCTCTGCCTCACACGGAGCTTGCGCTGTGTTTGTCCTGCCACATCTTTCTTTTAGAAGTTTCTATAGCTCAGTGTTGTTTTCGATGGGAAGTGACATCTTCAGGCTGCCTATGTACCCAGGCTCTCTTGTCCAGGAGATGCAAGTGTCCCTGGCTCCCTGCTTCTCCCGAGGGCAGCCCTCAGCAGGAGTCCCTGCTGGGGTCTGGAGCAGCCTCATTCTGCACCGAGGAACATTCCATGCTTTCCTTTCCCCTTTTCAGATGCATAAAAGGGGATTGTTCCATTCTAAGAGTAAAAACATGCTTTGGAGGCTAAAGTTCAGTTTATCCTGCCTACCTTTTATTTATTCTGCTTGCAGTGTGTTAAATGCACTCTCACCCACAGACTGTGGGTCTGTGAGGCTGTTGAGGCTTTTACAAAAGCTCTGTTAATTGTGCTATGTTGAATAAAAAAAATTGAGCTGTAGATCATATATGTATAAAAAGAATGAACAGGGTTCCCTTCTTGAAAATAAGCACTGCAAAAGCCAAGTTATATGGGAGACAAACCACAAATGTTGTTAATTACCCTAATTGTTTGAAGCATGTGAACGAGAAACTGCTTTAAAATTGAAGTACCAGTGACTATGAAATAAAAGGAATAGTGAAGCAGTGAATGCCAGTTTTAGGGTAAGGTGCAGTAAGTAGCAATGTATTAAATATATTAATGCAAGAGGTATAAAGAGTCCTGGCTTTCCTTATTGTACAATGTGTGTTGTTGGGCACTACATTTGTGTTCCATGGATGAAAGAGGGTCTAGTAATGGACATGAACATAATAGATAATTTACTTGCAGCGTTTCTCATTGTAAAGGTAGGAATTAGCTCTGTATAGCATTTGTGTGTAACAGGTCTGAAATCTGTTTTCAGGGCTATGGTAGAATAACACCTGCAGAGCCCTGAACCTGTCAGAACAATCTCGTATTTCTCAGTCAGTGCAACAGTGATGTGCCACGTCATCTTGGTTTACCCACCTGTATCACTTGCTATCTACCTAAGCACACTTTGGCCTGGTTTAGTTTTGCTTCCCTGTGCCACTGGCCCCCCATCTTAAATGGGATTAGTGCTCAGACCTTTGGTGGAGAGAGAAAGCCTTGAGTACAGATTCTCAGTTTCTCTCTGGATTTGGTCATCACCGTGGACATGGTTAATTTGTGCTGTCAAACAGTGAGGCTTTTTGCTCATGTCAGTGAAAAAGAGTGAAGTAAGTGCCTATATTCTTCGTGTCAGGCTGATAAAATGCAACAAAAAGGGAGGGTGATGCTACCAAGGTAAACAAAAGAGTGCAGGCTTACTGCATGCATATATCCCCTTACACCTGCACACAAACCATGACATGTATTTATTGAAATCATGCTTCAGTTTCCCAGGGTCATGACTGAAAGAATAAATAGGCAGGGAAGACAATAAGCCAAGTGAATCTTTCAAGTCACTCTGCTAAGGTCACCAATGTTGCATTTTTTGGCCCATAGAGTGATCTCTCAAATGGATTTATGTTTCTATTTTATTTATAAAAACCAAGACCAGGTCTTTCACCTGCTTTAAAGCATTTAAGTAATCCTAAAGAATAAAGTATGATTCTTTGCATGTTTTGTATCATCAAACCTGGCAACCTCCATCACTGCCAATATGTATCCACACATGAAAATAATTAGTTGGGTATCAGTCCCCTTGCCTGAGAGGCAGTGTCATCTGCTCAGGAACTGGTTGGAAATACTATTGAAAGATGGAGATATTAGGAGAAATAAACAAGAACAAGAAGAAATATGTAGTGCCACAAAAAGAAATACTAGAGATGAGCATAAGGAGAGCTATTCAAGTGATACTGACAAATCAAGTTCTTCTCATCCTCTTTATATATTACAAAAAGAGGCTACACAGTAAAATTAAAACTATACACTTACAAGCCACAGAGTATGTCTTCTTTTCTTATTATGCTCTTGTGTCCTGGCAGATATCTCTTCTACTGAAGCATCTAGCTAGGAAAGCAAATTAACAGTTCTTTTCTGTTTCTTGCCCCTCAAAGCAGGAGATAAAAGGAGCAGGTGCACACAGCTTAGCTAGATGCTGGTGGTGTTAGGGCAGTGTGTTCGCCCCTGAGGTTCCTGTCCATGACATTGCACTCTCCACAAAACCCATGGATGACTGGTATTCTGGAATGCTCAGGAAAGACTGAAATGATGTTTAATGATGACTACATCAGTTAACATTTCTCTGTAGAAAGCAAAAGATGGGTGGAAAGGCAGAAGAAGAGAATCTTCCATTCTTCTTCCCTTGATAGAGTTGTTCGCTCTATCATGCAGATGATACAAACAATGAAAAATAGCTGAGTTCTTCCTTGCTTTTATTCAACAGCATTAACTCCCTTTAGGCTTTCTAACAGCCAGGACAACTCCATTACAGCATTTATATTTCCTTTATCTAGCTTAGATTTTTATGTACAGAGTCCTCAATGGCTAAATGTCTCTCATCATCCATTCTCTTAAAATTAAATGTATGATCACTACAGGTTCACTCTGCACTTAAGAAGGTAGTAATAGGGCTAGGAATTTCTGATGTACTTATATTCTCTGTTCAGATTACAAATAGCTTTTAAATTTTGATTATAAATGAACTAAAGGATTATCCTGGGGCATCTTTGTGGATGTATCACTATCTTGATGATGAGTTGTTATATTTTTAACTGCTCTGCTTTTCCTTTTACACAACTTACCACCAGTTCCCTGTTAACAAATGTGAGAGATTTTCCACTTGGCTATTTTGGTTTTAGCATAAGTAGTCTCATTTACTAACAATATGTTAGATGTGGTTTCTTGTCTATGAATTAGAGGGACAAACAAACATGGTCAACTTTTTTCGTCATGTCATAGACGGATGTCTTTCTTGGACTCTTCCCATCTTCTCTCCAAATGACACCCTCCTACTCCTTCTGGATGGAAACTTCTGCATCACTATCTGAGGAAAGGGAAAATCCCAAGACACATGTGTGCACACACACAAGTACCAGAAGTACCTTTTCAACAATGCTCTCAGGGACCTATTCTTAATGCAGATCACACAGACTGAAATCATCCTCTCTTTTAGGCTTAATTACATCCCTTATATAAGTGGAGCCAGCTGGGTTTTTTTTTTCCCAGCTTCTTCAGTTCCTAGAAGGTTACTCTAGCACAGGGACTATCAGGTTGCTATTGCCAAGGAGTTTACAGTTGTACTCAGAGAGGATAGTATACTATCAGTCATCTTCTCTGTATCATCACATACAAACTTGGTGGGGGCTTTTTTTCAGGTGGTTTTTTGTTTTATTTTGGTTTTTGTTTGCTTTTTTGCTATTGTTGTTGTTTTGGGTTTGTTTTGGTGTTGTTTTTTTTTTTCTGACCTCCAGGTCAGACCTGACCTGACCTGGAGGATGCTGTCCTCCATCATCTGGGTGCTCTTGAAAAGAGAAGATTACTGGAAGTTGTGAAGTCCTTATACTCAAAAAAATTCTCAAATGGCTTAACTTCAGCAGTGATGGGGGGTGGGAGAGGAGGGTAGGGGTGAGGGGGCTTTTCTTCTGGCTGTGAGCCATCACCTGTGTAAAAAACATCCTCATGGTGTAGCATGTTTAGAGGAAGGAAATGCATCTCATATTCCAGTTCTTTATTATGCCAGTCATGTAGGAGGACTTCTTTTGAGCTGTAGTAGGAAACCTCTCTTTTTCTATTCAACAGAGAGTGTTTAGACAATTTGAAGAACTCTTGTCTCCCTTCCTCTATTTGAGCTCAAGTCTTCAATTAGATGTAATTGAAAAAGGTAGAGTAAATGGCAGGTGCCTGCCTCTTTGGAGGCATAATTATGACTAGCTTGCAGACTTGGAATTTTGATGACTGAATAAATAAAGAAGACAGATGTGTTTGTGTACACACTGACATCAGTATTGACAGGATGACACAGGGACATTTGTAGCTCTGTAGTCTGTAGGATGAGGAGGAAAATGAGGGGTTTGGGCTGCTTTCCCCCTCCTCTTATTTAGAAAATGAGCATTTGTTCTCTCTTCATTTCTGTGGATGAGGTGAATTTCTATTGTGCCTATGAAAGATAATAACAGTTGGAATTAGGGCTTAGGCAGTGATTTGTGCTAGTTAGAGTAGTCTCATTCAACATATTCAATAAGAGATCTTATTTTATTTCTGCTTCCACTTTTACTCTCTTTTATCTTCTTTATCTCCTCCGCATTCTACAGGTAAGAAATTGCCTTGAATCTGAGTAGAAATTGGAATATGTTGCCAAGTAGTCCTCTCTCCTAAACTCAAAGGTATTCCACCAAAAAAAAACCCCAAAAAACAAAGCTGTTCAAAGGACTTCAATCTCCTTCAAAAGCGCAATCATAGCAATGTTGCTGTGTGGTGTTTGTGTCAATCATTAAAAAAAAAAAAAAAAGAAGACTAGGACAATTACTGCTTGGAGTAGAGCAATAGAATATTTGGGTAATTAAGCTCTTCACAAGGTCTTCATGCTCCCTCTGCCATGGCTTGTAGGTGGCAATACTGGGACAAACAAACCAGTTGAGAACAAGCTGTTATCTAATCTATAGCTTAATAAAATATTGGTGTTTCTAAGACATTTACTATCTTTTCGTCATATATTGTTAGCCAGCCTATCATTATTGTGTCTGATATCAAAAAATGTTCTCAGAACACTGTTTGGTCAGCAGTCCTCAATTTTTTTTCCATTACCTTCTATGTTACAGATTAATGCAGTAATCTATTACGTTGTTGTATTCTTTGCATGCAATCAGAGTGTGGTTGCTGTCGAAAATGACTCACCATTTTTGAATCTGCAGAGGCTCTAAGTGAAAACTGTTGGGTATGTTCTTAACACACACCTTGAGCTAAGTTCAAGAATGATGTGTTAGTTTAGGATGATTTCTTTTACATTTGTTACAAAGACTTCATAAATGGTCTGACTTTGCTAGACCTGCTCTGATGCCATGTGGAGGGAGTTCTACTTTGCTGTGTATCACAGCTCTCTTCTCTTTCACTGATATGTAAACTTAAATAGCCAGTATGTTAATTAAATAGCATGATGATAATAGAAGTTTTGGTGGTGTATGCAGGGCTGAGAAAGATCTCAGCATAAGGACTGGTAACACTAAGACTGTCTTTATTTACTCATCAGTTGAGACTTTTTCTCTGTTGTAAATACAGTTTCTCATTGACAATATCTGAAAAACACCATACAAAAGGCGGTTAGGATTGCATAAGGAAATGGCTTTGCTTGTCTGTTTATCCTGCTAAAAACTCAGTTGCCGGGAATATGCTTTTATTGCTCCCCAGGGAATAATGAAAGAAAATAAAATAACTGGACTGAGTGTAAAATATCTCAGTGAATAAGAGAAAGAGATAAAAACCAGCTGTGAGCAATGTCTCTTCTTACGTTAGGCTATTACAAGGTTTTTTTAGATTGTGGGTTTCTTTAATTCAGCTATTCCCCATTAGCTCACGTTTCTTTTCCGTTTCCCTCCTCTGTTCTGCTCACTGAAATAAATAATTTTGGTAGCTGAGTATCTATGATGTTGTGTACTTCAAATAGAAAATACTTTCCTACTTCTTTTTCTTTCAGCCGAAATACAGGCTCTCATCAGTGAGACATCTGAGTTCTAATCTCTGTACCCACTAATGTGGACTACTTTGTTGTGTTTTTTAGACCTGTGAAGTCTCATCTGCCTTTACTCACTTGCACAATATACATTGTTTGCTGCCACAAAGCTATTTTGGCATATGCCCTGTTTCTAACACAGATCCGTCCTTATTCCTCAAACGGCTTCCTTAGGCCCTCTGCCAGTTTTACAGCAAGTGTGGAAAGTCCTGGAGTGTACCAGCATCCTGAGGTTTATTTTTGTGGAATTAAGCTCACTTCTGCTTCTGTTTCTTCGGTCTTGCACCTCATAGGTGTTCTGCCTGTGTTCATTTCAACAAGAGCTGTGCTGGTGCTGCCTCCTCAGTCGTCATCACCAACATCATTGCTGTGAGAGTTTGGTTCTGCTCTTCACATGATAAAGCAACCAGCCATTCCATGTACTGTGGAATAAAAGCCTAGAAGATGGGAGCATGTGCTTACAAAATTTCTGATACTAATTCTTACTGGAAGTACTCCTCCCACTGCAAGCACTACAGCTAATATATAGCATTAGTTTTTTACATAGGAAATGAGGAACAGCTGCATTTAATAAGAATAAATTAATTTGCTGCCTAAGGTTATCTTTCTGCTTTTACTGGTGTGAAGTAACCCTGGAAAGTTCATTGCCAGAGGAGCTTTTCCTTATGATATGACTACGTACATAGTAGCAATGTGGCATTTTAAATTCTCTTTCTCCTGTTTCTTTTCATAAATTAAAATAAAGCAACTCTCACAATTTGCAAATAAAGCTGCCTCTGGATCACAAAAGCAATAGCACAGTTCTCTGCCATTGGTTGTACCTCTTCACAACCCTTGTTGCTACCAGCATGTCAGCTAAGTTTGTGATACAACAATGGTCTGAATCAAGGAAAATTGTGGCATGAAGATAAAAAGGACTGCAAGGAAGGAGGAAAAGGGCAAGTTCCTATTCAGTTCTTCTATTTAATATGAAAATTATTTTTCCTAAGATCAAAAAAAAAAAGACAGCATTGGATTTTTTCCTCCATTTGTTCTGGTTAAGGAGAGAAAAAAAAAAGGAAAATAGTAGCGAACATAAAATTAGAAGTATTTAAAATATAAAGAATTCAGATACAACCGTCAATGCACATTCATCTGTTGGGTGAAAGTGACATATGTAGACTGTTATAAGGTCTACCCATGTTGTACAACTGGTAGAGCTGGGGACTGTGAGGGAGAGCTACAGGGGAGAGTTCACATAAGAAAGGAAACAAAACTAAGATCTCATGCCAGGATATGCATTCCAGCTGTTGTCCTGGATCTGAGAGTCAGAAATCACTCACTCTCATGAAAAATTCTGTATTTCTATGACATATTTTGAAGAAATATATTCCTATGTCAAAATATATTTTACAAGCAAAAGAAAATAGAAGTCAGTCTTTGGATAGCAAGGAAGCTTGAATCTGGACTTTGAACAACCGTGAAGACCCAGCTACATGAGCCACAGCTTAAGAAAGGGAGCAAAACTTCAGTAAAAAGATTGCAGTTGGGCTAAAAACCATATTCTTCTGGTTCTTATATGTGGCATGTCCATTTGCCCTTCAAGTCCATTTTGGGCTGCTGGAGTGGACTGTTGTGTAAGAGTGGAGTGCACATGAGTACTGCTTGCTTCCCCAGCAGGTCTGGTCTGTGTGCACTGATAACACACATCTGTCCACAGACTCTGTGCTCAGAGATTGAGTTTCTGCCAGCAAAAACCCTCTGCTAGAGTGTTCATATCAAATACCCATCAAATGCACAAAAATTTTCTTAAATGTTAGAAGCATATATACAGAAACTTTTTAGTAGTACCTCATCCAGAAGAAATAAGGAAGTATTTAAAAAATGAAAACTCATTATTCAATCCATTGGAATGAGAAACATTTAGAATTGTGCAACATGCACTGCAGTGAATGAGCATATTACAAACTGAATGTGACTGATATGACATAAATTATCATCAGTTTGAATGCAATTTGGAACGTTGCCAGTTACACTTTTGATGGAAGACTTGATTCTGATGATGCTCTTTTGCTGTACAAATACATCCCCTATTATATGATATAAACTATGCATTGCTGTAGATCATGTTACAAAAATATGTCTCATGCTCCAATAATTAGTTTAAATTGTCATGGAAATTCAACATTTCTGTTGGAAGCTGGTGTTACAATAGTAGTTCTCTCGCATGTAATTATAACATTTTTCACCTGAAATATTTTTATGGTCTTAGAAGTCCTGCAAAAAGTTAGCATTTTCAGTGAGAAAAGTATATTAATCTTCTAATTAAAACAAACAATCAAACAATAGCAAATAAACAAGCAGGAAAAGAGTGAGAGAAATGTTTTGATTGAATTATCAGTGAGCAGGAAAGAAAGTGTGGTCAGTTACTTCCCACAAAATCCTGAAATGGTATGTCTGTCACACATATACAAGCAGAGTGCCTCCAGTCACACTCAGGCACAAAGTCACTGGTTTTGTACACAAATATTTCATGTTTCTTGGCTGTTTCTCACTTCACTGACTGCTGTATAGTGCTCTGACTTAACATTATGAGTAATTGTTTCTTCAAACACATTTTTTAAATACCTGAAAATGTCGTTGGTATCTGATGGAGAGAATATCTTTTATGTCCTTTGATTCACAGTGATGTTCTGCTTCTCATATTTCTGGCATAGGCCTCCTACCTTTCAGGGTTAGTTGCCCATGTTTAGACAACAAACACGCAATTAATAATCCATGAAAGAGTCCTTTTCTGTTTCATGTGATCTGTTGAGTACACACACATATGCTTCAGTTGATATTAATTCCATAGAATAGGAAAATCACTCTTTGGATGTCTAACAAAGCTGTTACATCCTTAACCCAATTTCTATATTAAGATATTTTGTAGGGTTGTTGTTCCCTCAGGTACTCTGCTGTGTTGCTACTCTAATTCTTGAGTTCTTCTTCTCTATTGAAATGCTTTCTTTCCCTTGCAAAGGGCAACACCTGGCAACTCCCATGTAGTACTATTTTTCTTTCAATATAGTTTCCCGTCTCTTTGTTTCCTCTCAAGCTCACAGAAATTTCAGCTCTGGTATTTTCATTGTGCACTCTATTTTATTTCTGGGTTTGTTTTTTATTTTGTTTTATTTTATTTCCTGGAGCATTTTAACAAATTCTTATGAGTTTTCTCTGCTTCAGCCATTGGCATAGCACAGCACTGCCCTGACAATGTGTCCACAGTCATTTCCTGTTCCAAGTACTGCTGTATCTCATATTATATCGCTATGCATAACTCTTGCCAGGAAAAAGGGGTCTCAAATTGATTTTTCACAGAAAAACACGGATATATTTATTTGGTTTGCTACTACAAATATTCTTTCTCTAGGTTGTGACCGGGTGAATTCCAGGCCCATTGAGGCCAATGGAAATCCGTCACTTGACTACAGTGGAGACAGGATTTCCACCCAAATTTTTGCCTGTTTGGAGAATTAGAACTGACAGTGATTGTTGAAAAAAAACCCTGGAACAGTACAGCAATGTGAAAAAATAATATTAAGAATATTCTGTCACTTCTGGTACTATCAAATAATGACTTTTCAGCACTGTGTGAAAGCAATTCAAACAACTAAGCCTTATGTTTTTGCTTGGCTTTTTTAAAAAAATCATTACCTGTTGTTATTTGTGTGATGATAGGATCAAGGAGACTTAGCCACAGATAAGAACCTCAGTGTTGTATAAACAGAGAAGGAAAACAGAGCTTGCCAAATAAGCGCTTACCAGGAGATGAGGGAACATGGGAAAACAGCACATCTACACCAATGGTTTTTGTATGTGGGGCTGTGAGCAGCACCGTGGGACTCTCTCCCCAGGTTTTTCCAGGTGTGATGGCAGAGGAGAGAATTAGGAGGCATTTTCAAGGACATAGAGTAGCTCTGTGCTGGCAATGACAGCTTTCACTTTCAAAACATGACAAAAACAAAAAGGTATATGAAACACCTAGTAAGCTGGTAGTGGTTTATGAGCTGCTGCCTTTTAGAAGAGCAGAGGGAAAAGCAAGGTTGGGAAGTGCAGGAGAAGCATCTGTGAAGTGGTAAGGGCAGTAAGAGCAGGACTGAAGAGGCTGGGTGGCCTTTCCTCAGTAGAGAAAGCTGTCTCAATTCACCTCTCCCTTCTGTTATTGTCCTTAACACATCTCTCTGGTGTTTCTAGAGTTGTTTGTATTCCCAATCCAAAATTCAGAGGCTCAAATAACATAACCGTCCATACTCAGATACTTTTCTCCCACCATCAGCAAGTACTTTTGGAACTGGATGCAGCCCAGATGGAAATAAGATGAGGACAGATTTTCTTGAAAGATTTCTCATACAGACAGCTTTTAGCTGGGTTGGAAACATTTCAAAAGAAGTAATTTTTCATTCTATTCCAGCATTTCTTCATCCAGTTAAAGCCAGGGAGTACAGAGATAATGATTTTAAAAGAGAAGGGGACTGAAGTCTAATTCCAAAACTACAGTAACTGACACAATAGAAAGACAATAATTAGAGGGGTTTTTTTAAGAGTAATGGAGTTTTCATAAAATCTATGACATGAATGAAAACTCAAGCAGGCACCTCCTTTGCAAGCTGGGGCTCATCTTTCTCTAATATACACAGCTCCAAAACAGATCCCTGCCCCTAAGTATTTTTTAACTTTAAAGCTCTTTGGAACCTGCATCTGAACTGTATTTTCCATATATTGAGAATACACAGCTCATCTAAAGTCAATTCTCAGTAAAAGTACACCACAATTTGGAAGCACAGAAGTACCTGAGAAAGGCGACTCTGGAGAGCATCCTCATGGTGAAATCAGGACTTGGAGACTGCCTGTACTTAAATACAGATGTGCTGCCCTCAGACACCGTGCACAGAGCCCAGCCTCTGCCTTTATAACTGCTGAGTGGAGCCTGTAGATCGGTGCAGGTGTCTGAAATATGGATTTTAATGCTGAGGCTTGGACCCCTCTCTGTTTGACTGACATGAGGCAGATCTCTTTTTCATCTCAAGTTCACTTTCTTCTCTTTAATCATGGTACAATCTGCCTCTGCTCCTTCAGATTTTGATGTGCTCTGTTACTTTTTCTAAACCCTTCCTATATGAGCACTTTGGTAATGCAGATGCTCTTTATTGGACCCTATGTTTTTCTGACAGCGGTGGGAAGAGGAGATAAATTTTGTTCTTGCGTGTGAACTTGGGTGTTATCGTGTATGTTCTTTTGACTGCTAACGATATTTCCTGCTGGCTTTGTTACCCACAGCAGTATGTAACTTTCCTTCCTTTGTCCCATTCAAACTCTTAAAAAAAGGAATCAATTCAGAAAGCAGTTATGGGTTCACAGTTTCTAAATTTTCTCTTTTCCTTCTTTTTCCTTACCTCACTAGTAGATTCTTTAACTTCATGAGAATAAGCAATCACTTATCTGTGCCATTCTATAGATGTTCAACATGTCTTCAGTTTCCCAGCATGAATATTCCTACTCTTTCTGACCACAGCACATCAAGAGTTAAAAAGGCCTGGTTCTGTGCTTGTGCAGCAGCTTGCTTGATGTTACCATGGCTAGTACTGGACCAGGAACTGCTTTCCTGTTCCCCAGTTTGGTTTTGTAACCATGGCTTTCATCTCAATTGCAATCAGTTGGAAATTTTGCCTTTGGGCTGTGGACTTACCTTTCTTCCATAACTACCAGGAATCTATGAAGACTTTTGAAACAAAAGCAATTTTTAACTGAAGTTACCGTGTGAATTTTTTTAAAAACTGAAAAAGTATTTCGTTGCTCTGGAAACATTTTTGTTAATATTTTCTACATTGTGAAATTTATCTAAAGTGACTGTTTCCTAAAAACAAAAAAACCAACAAAAAAAGAAAAACTAAACCAATAACTGATTTATTATTTTCAAATTGTTGTTTTCTGATTGGGCAAGTAGTATGAAGAAATTCCCAAGTGGCTTCTTTGCAAATTTATCAGTTTAGAATAGTGACACATTAGAGCGCTGTTTAAAAAAACTTTAATTTCACTACAAAGTCAGTAATAATACTGGTTTTATTCAACACCTGATCCAAAATTTATTGTAGTCAGCCACTCTCTGGATTTAGTGGATTTCACACTTAGAAAAATCAGAGCCATTGTCAGCTCTCAGTAGCTTGATGTGGCATCTCTGTGGAGCTCATTGAATTTTCTGTTTTCCAGAGACTGAACCTGAAGCATAGCAAAGATGGAGGCTCTTGCTCAAGGACATGCTGTATGTCAGTGGTGACATCCTGAGCAGCAGCAGCATCTCATCACTGGAATTTGGCTTTCAGACTATAGGCTCTGAGGGCATTTATAAAAGAACTTTCTCTCATATGCATTTTCAACTGGCTGTGCTGAATGCTGATGACAGCTTCAGGGACCCAGCCCAGACCTGGAGTCTCTGCCTGAGCAGCTTAAGCCTTTAAGGCACAGTTCTCAGTCCTACTATTTCTTTTCAATGGAGTAACAGCACTTAAACCCCAGCAGCCCTATAGCTTTAACACAACCCACAGGCTGTTACACTTTGTCTGTGGGGTCAGATCCAGAGCAGTTGTTCCAGCAAGAACATATTTCATGGTCCATATTTCAGGTAGACAAGGCTTTTAAAGTTAGATTGGCTCCCACTAAATTTAGTTTGTTACCCCAGACTTTCCTTGAAGGCAGAAATGCATATACCTCCACTATCAGCCTCACTTAAATTTGCCTTGCAGATCATATGTTTGGTAGCTGGAAAAAAATAAATGTAGTTGTGCTTTTTTCAAAATGTGTGTCTGGCAAAGATTGTAAAGAATTTACAGTCAATTTGAAGTTCATAAGGCTCCTACCAGTAAAAGATATCAAATATTTTCAATCCATGGCTTAAAATTGCAGTAGCCTTCTTTCACTGCTAGAGTTCCTGATGTCTTAAGCCATCAGTTGTCAGTTGTGACTGTATTTTGCTGTCAGAACTCGAACTAATAACTTCCTTGAACAATTTAAATGTTATGCTTTCTGATATATAAGCAGTTCTGGGACATATTTAAGTCTTCTAGTGCTTCAACTTTTTATACTTTCCCTGCTCCATCAGATCAATGAGCAACAAATTTCCCAAGATATATTTCATTATTCTGAGCCGTATTTTTATGTCTCCTTTGTCTGTCAGAGGCAGAACTCAACTGAAGCATCCCCCCCCCCAAAACAGAATCCTTCTTGTTATTGTCAATCTCGCACCCCTCTTCTTTTCCCCAAAGTTCCCTCCAGGCTCAAATCATGTTCTTCCACTGGTTTTCCCATAGTCCAAAAATGCTGTCTCTGTTGAACTTAGTGCCTATTGTAGAACCACGCAATCTAAACCTTTGCATGTTCTGATGTAATTCTTGTGTCCTGAAATTAACCCAAGTGTAGCTTGAGGAAATCCTGTCATAGGAAGTGCTGCATATGCCCAGAGTTGTTGGGCAGGATCATGGTAAGCACTAGCTGGCAGGGTGTCTCAGGTCACAGGGACCATCACTTGCTGGGCACCAAGTTAAACAGCCTTGCTGCCTTTTGCTCCCACTCTTTTGTCATCTATTAATTTTCTCAGGTAGGTCCATTGGGTGCTCTTATTTGGGTAAATCAGAGCAAGTTTCCAAGGTCTGTTTGTGTGTCCTCCAGTGTTCTGCCCCAGGATACCCACAAACTGGTTCAGTTGCAGACAGGCTTTTGTTTTTCCTTCTACTTGTATTCTCTGTTCAAGAAATGCCATCTCTCACATCTCATTTTCCACAGGAGTATAGCCAGCTTCATATTTTCGTAATGTGATCTCACTTCTTGCTGTCTGGATTAATTGCAATCTAAAAATCCACCAGCTGCTTCAGAACCAGTGTTGTCAGAAGCAAGAAGAGATTCTGATTACTTTTTTTCCTGCTCAGATCCAAAGAAGTTTTTATACCTTTTCTAGTTCAGAATAATCTCAGAGAGGCTCAGTCCCAGTAGAGCCTCTGGTAGCCATTTTCCTACCAGCAAATTGTCTTCTCTCTTTCATGTGATAGCACTCAAAGTCCAGTGAACATTAGGGGCTTAAACTAGAAGATGGAACAGATGAGCCCTTTATGCTATATCTGGTTCTATCTGGCTGCCTGTAAGAGGAGTTTGACAGAGGCTTGAAGAGACCCTCCTGGGAAACTAAAAGCACAAAGACAAAAGCTCCAGTAGGAGAAGGAATGTTTTAAGTGCCGTTCACTGAAGGCGTGGAAATTGGTCCAACCATTGGCAGCACCTGTGGAGTAGAAGTACCTTGGAGATGTCATAAAAACCCCCATAGTGGTGAGCCAGGAAGACATGCAGTAAGCTGGGATGTATGCTGTCTCAGTTAAAATGGAGCCACACTTTAGGAAAATGTATTCAAATGAACTTTGTTGGGAAACAGAGATCATCCTAGAGTGCTGCTGGATCTTATCTAGTCCAGTCTCACTCCCAGGGGCACACTGTCTGTTAGAAGCATCCTTTAAAACTTACTGCAGAAGCTTAAGGCACAGAACAGAAAGGACTGAGTTGTTACAGCCCTGGACAGCCCAGTGTTAATGTGACCCAGCACTGTGTCATCTTTGTTGCCTCTTGGGACCAGGTTACCTCTTTGACCCAATTCACAAAAAATCCTGCCCTGTGAATCATGTATCCTGCATAAACCTTAGGCACTGAGGAGGAGAAAGGGACTTACTTTGCCTCTTTCCACCTCTGTACTTCTCTTACTGTGGCTGTTTAACAACAACCTGTGAGTTGCTGCTTTGCATCCCAGCTTTTGAATTTCAGATAGGGCCAGCTGCAGCCAGGAGTGCAGTGTGGAAGAGGGGGAAAGCAGACTGGCATAAGAGGGCAAAAAAGCGCCGTGGCTCAGCCCATTGTGTGTGAAAGGGAGGTCTAATACCCCTAAAGGGAACTAGTCTTTTGAACTCTCTCTGGGGTAAGAGCAGCAACATGCTAGCCATCAGATAAGAGATGGAGCAGCCAGATATCTGCTCCTGCACCAGCATCAGCCTCCCAGCAGTCACGTGAAATCTCCTACTGGAATTTTCACACATTTGCCCAGAAGAAACTGAAGACGATGTGCACAAGCTCTGTTGATTGCCACCATTAAAAGACCTGTGGCAGCAGGCAGAACCTGCTAGCAGGCAGTTAATATTCAGTCTCCCCAGTTTGGAGGACCAAGGGACTGTGAGGATAATGGCTTGGGGAAAGCATCTTTAAAGAGTAACCTTTTATGTATGACACATGACAGAGTTCATTTCTTCACATGCAACCACTTTGACATTAACTTCATTGTCATGTGCATAGTTACATACCTGTGTTGCAGGTGTCCTCCCCATACATAATTTCTAGTACCAAAACAGCTCTGGGACATAGTTCAACACAGATCACAGTGTAACAGGCAATCATATCCCTCCTGGAGTGGAAAAAGTTAATTGGTGCACTCTCATTCATTTGCTCTGTGCATATTGCAAAAGTTCTATCAATTATGTTTTCTGGGGCAGATGTTTCTCTTCGACTTGCACTGATGTGTTGCTAAAAGCCCAGTGTTGTTAACAATATGGCAGGGACAGGATTCATGAGATTCAGATGTGCCCACTGTCCCCCTGCATTTCATGCCACCCCAGGTCTGGAGAGGAATAGGCTGTGACAAGTAGAAAGGCCAGATCTCAAAGAAATGATAAGTGACAAAAGCCCAAGAATGAACATTTGGGAAAGTGATTCATTCATAAATGTATAAATGCTCTAGGATTTATTCCTGCGTTTATATAACTGTTTCTACACCATCTGTTAAGTGGTTTGTAGTTGGCCAGTAAGAATCAAGAGATTGCTGAAGTTAACTGCCTGCATGACTCTGGAGTATGACTTTGTAGTCCAAGAGATAAGTGGACATTGATTTTACAGGATGTTAGGTTTATTGTGCCACAGCCTTCCTAACCTGCAGAGTAAAATACAAAATTTCAACCAAGTTAATGGAGAAATGGTATTAATAAAAGCCTGCTTACTTGTTTATTTCTTTCATTGCTGTACTTCATTACTGCTTCTCTTTTAATTTGTTGATGTGATCTGTGTTTTGCTGGAGGATGCACCGTACGTGCTTTTCTCTCTGTAGGTACCTCACAGGCACTCCGCAAGCACACAGCAGTCAGTCATCCAAATGGGATGTGTAAGACCGAGAGCAGAGTGCCGTGGGGCACAGGACAAAGCTTTTCCCCCAGGTTGATGAAAGGCCCACCCTTGGCTTCTGCTGGAACGCTGTTACTTTCTGGAAAGAAGAGCAGTGAAGATCAAAGGCAGATTAGTGCCAAAGAATGAAATTTAACAAAGATTCCTCACCCTGCCTAATTATCACATCACACTTTGAGTCAACATGCAAGGCTGCTGGTGCCAGCTGTGAAAAAGGCAATTAATAACTTTAAACCAAGCGTAGCTTGAGACTCAAGAGGAGAAGCTGTGAAGAGCTGTGTACAAGTGATAGACCCAGAGTTTTCATCCCTTGATAAGATGCTGATGAAGCACGTACACTGGAAAATGACTTTGAGAGCCTTTGAGAAATATGATAAAGTCTAGATAGATTTTAGAATGTCTCTGTCATTCCTAAAAAGGTAGGAATGGCATTTCATGAGGGCAAGGCAAGTACTGCTTATCATCCAGGCTGGTGTGCTGCACTGCAAGTGCTGTGGGGGGAGTAGCAAGTTGTTTGTGTTCTGCTGTCCTCAGGTGAACTTCCCAAAGAGAATGTCTTGCTTTACCAACACTCCAAAAAGAATCTAACTTGTTTGCAACTAGCCTGATGCTGGTGTTCATCTGGGTTCAAAATCCCATCTCTGAGCCTGCACTGAGGTTGTCACAAGAGGGCACTTTGTTGGCACTGGACGGCTCTGGCTCAGAGAGAGAGGCTGTGGCTGGGGGAAAGGCTGGGAGTCAGGAGTCTTCATCGTGGTGCCTGTTTTTGAAACAAGATCCCTATTTCATCTTTTTAGCATATAAATAACCTGTTCCAGATACCTTGTTGTACCTTCTCACACCACACACTGAGCATTTCCTGTCAGTGACAGGCTTGGGAGACAGAAGGGCATTCCCCAGTTCCTGATGCATACTTTGTGGAAAGCAGAATTTCATGATCAGTTTAACTACACACTAAAGACAAAAAATAAATGCCCAAGCATGGTTTATATATACATCTAGGAAGAAATCTATGGTATTTCTGAAGCTGTTTCAAAGCCACCTTGTTTCAATTTGAGATTCTGCTATAAAATAAACCTTCTTAAAAGCTGCATGTCATTATGTTTTGACTTAAAATTAAAGGAACATCGTAACTCCTTTTATTTTGCTAATATTCCAAAAATAAACATTTTTACTTATAAAGCTTTTAGGAAAATTCATTCCTGTTTACAGCCCCAGCACATGCACCATGCTGGTTCCAAGTCTGTCAGCCAAGCAGCTGTCCTGCTATTAATGCTCTTTAGCAGCTGTGTTCTTTCTGCTACCTGGGGACCTGTTAAAAAGCGTTTACAGAGTTTCGTGTGGACAGGTGTCCCTGAAAAAGCCATGCTGCCTGCAAAGGAATGCAGTAACAGCGACCTCTCTCCCAGCACCCTCAGATATTTCGGATATTTTATTTCAGTAATAAAAGGGAAAAGCAAATTATGAAGGTGTTCCACCCACCTACCACTTAGATAATTAAAACAAGGAAGTCGTATATGCTGTACCCGTGCAGAATTGTCCCCTGGCACATCTGCTTTGCTTTGTTTTCTGCAGCACTTTCAGAAATGAGCTGGGAAAGTTCTAATGAATGAACCAGTGCAGCAGTGATACTGTACATCCCTGGCAGCTGCCTTTTTGTGTAGGCTGACACAACTGAAGTGTCTGCTTTTGCTCTTAGGTGCTTTGAATACAGACACCACAGAACATTCCCTCTCAGCTTTGGAGACATGAACTGCCCTTTTGTTGGACAAAGGTATACATACCATTCTCTGTCGTATCTAAACACAAAAGTAGTTTGACTTACGTTAAAATCAATTCAGTTGCAGAACTGGACGTGCCTGTGGTCTTGAGAAAAATATCTCAGGTCATATCTCAGCAGTAACTGCGAACTAAATGTCAGCATTCATGAATATCCTAGTCAGGCCAGCTCTCCAAACTTTCAAATATGCAGGATTTCCAGAAACAGCATAAAAAGAAGCTACCTGCCAACATTTTCACTTATCAAAGATCAAAGTTAGGTACCTCAACAAAAGTCAGTTACAGGCAATGCAGAACTGAGCTTGTTTGCTCACAGTCAGTGTGGCTTGCTGCTGTGCTATCGGCAAATTCTCCCTTTGATACTGGGAAATGAAGCTGTGGGGTTCTTTGTTTGTTCCTTAGTATTACTGTAAATCTTTAAGAGCCCATTGACGTCTGCAAGGGTTCCTTGAGAGTGTGATGGACATAACTAAATCCGTGTTGTAACACCTCTGTTAATGCTCAAGTGCACTGTGCATTATGGCTTGTACACTTTGTGTTTGAAAGGTGTCATTGTGAGTGGTCTGGCAGAGACTGCCAGGTACAAGCAAACTGGCAGAAAGCCTTCTAGTCAGGTTTGGCTACCTGTAGCTAAGCTAACAATGTTTTTGCAATGTCTGAGATAAGAAACAGTCTCTGGGGAAAGGTTCTGTCCCTGCATGATACAAGTGCCTCGTGGAAGTATTTAGCCTCTGCAGGGTGCTCTCACGGACCTGAGGGGGACCCATTGCACCTGATCAGAGGAAGGACAGATGTGCACACGTTGCCAGAGCCTTTCTGTAGAGGTGGATGTAGGGCATATTGGTAACATGTCTGCACAAAACAGGCACCTGGGTGAGCTCCAAGTCTGCTGATTTAGCAACCTTCAGACCTCAGATGCAGCTCTTCAGACTCCTCAGCCATGTGGAGCACTTGTGTGGGAAATGGGGACCTTTGATCCAAACCTCTGTCCTGGACCTGAGGGAGGTAAAATCCAGAAAACATAGGTGACATAACTGGAAACAGTCCCTGGTTTCTGGTCTGTCAGATAAAGGATCAGTAGAAACTTGGTGTTGTCTGGCTAGTCCGCCTCATATTTTTAACTTCTGGTATTTGAAAAAAGTCATAAGTAACTATATATCCAATTGTCTAGCCCTCTCTGCTGGAAAAACAAAGAAACCAATGGAGACGGACAAATTTGGCAGTCATCCAGGAATGGGAACTCTCTTCTTATCTGCATAAGACAGAGACCACAGAAATCTTGGTTGAAATCTTTGGATTTCAGACCTCTGCTCTGACTTCACCACCAAAATACTGAGCTTTATGTTGTGGTTTAAGAAGGTAGTGTGGTACTTGTGCTGGTGCTGTATAATTTCCTCACTTCTAATTTTCTGCCTGACAGCTCCTCTGAGGAGTTCCTCTCTGCTTGTCAGGCCTGTCCTGTTTCCATCAGCTTTACAATTTTTCTGGTTGGCTACAGATAGATCATCCTTTTAGGTGTCCCTGGAACTGGCACATGGCAATGCCAATCTTCTCTTTGCAGATGGAGGGTACAACAAATGGAACACAGAAATTCAGGGAGAAAGGCAAAAATCATCACTTCATTTGCTTCCTGAGGCATCTGCAACTGGAAAAGGACTCACACTGGCATAGCATGAAGGTTCTTGGACTAAATTTTTCTCCTTAATTTTACATTCAGGGTTAAAAATTTTCAGTTAAAGAAAAATAAACAAAAGTGACTAGCACTGCTCTCACAGACGTGACCAAAGGGGTTTAACCAGTAAAGGAAACAGGGCCAAGAGATTATCTTAAACTTCTTTCCTATTAAAACAATTCATTTCATATATTGCCACAATGCAACAACTTTATCTGAACTTCCTTTCAACCTCTATAAACATGTCCTTAAAATGAATGCTGTGAATTAATCTTTGAAAAATACAGTCTCTGTGTGACATTGGGCAACACTTTTTGAGTAGTAGTAGTAGTAGAACTTGCTTCAAAATGAAGCATTGCATTATCAGATCAAAGAGAATTTAGTTGGAAAGTATGCCTAGCATGTAAACCAGCTGTAACCTTAATGTAATATTTTCTGCCTTTAAGTGAGCTTTGTTGCCTAAAACTTTGGTTTGGAATTAACACTTACTCTGGGGCAAAGAATCTACTGAAATAGTTTGAAAAAATCCATTCAATAAGATAGGTAAGAAAAACTATATTTTTTAATCTATGGTATACTGAAGTCAATTGTAAAATCTTCTATTAGAGGATATCCCTTTTTGATACTCAGTCTCTTTCTTTGGAAGGTTTAATGTTTTTTCAGAGACTGATGAGAAAATAATGAATTGAGAGACAAAGTGCCTGTTTTAGGCACCCACTCAGTGGAGTGACAAGAAATGGTGCTGTCATTCAGCAAGGACAGCATTGTTTTGTTACTGCTGGGATTATCTGCAGGAGGGCTCTGTGGGAGATTGTGAAAGAAGTTACAGAAGAGGAAGTTTCATATATGCATGACCCTAAAATGAATGAAGAAAAATAAGATCATGTATCTGGCCTTTTTTTTTTTTTTTTTTGCATTAACATTTAAAACTCTCAAATTTAGATTCTCATTTGATTCCTGCTACAATAATGTAAGCATGGGTAATGAGCATGTGTATAATTGCTGCATTAGCAGGAGAAAAATATTCTGGGGAAACCATAGGTACAACAGAAAATTTAAGACTTGAGAGCAAGGGAAGGACTATCAGGCTCCAGACCTTTCCCATGGCTTTTGCTCTCCAACTCTCAGCTTACTGCCCCTGTGCAGCTTCCCTCCCTTTCAAAGCTATTTCGTCACAGTCCAGGCAGATTTGGCTGCATAGGGATAAGAAGGGGGTTTACAGATTTTAAAATTGTTGCTTCATGGTCTGTAGTCCAGTTTCTTGTACCATAGAGGGGTATCAGCAAATCAGTGTGGGTGAGAAAGCTCTTCAGTGCGTTTTGGGTTGGGAACAAGGGGCAGGCCCAGGGAAGGCTTTTCCCCAGCCACCCAGGTATTTGCAGAAGGGCTGTGCTTCTATGCAGTCACTTGTGTTCCCAGACAGTGAAGGACTTGGGGTGCCTTCC
The DNA here is from genome assembly GCA_013400955.1 of Drymodes brunneopygia. Classification (NCBI taxonomy): domain Eukaryota; kingdom Metazoa; phylum Chordata; class Aves; order Passeriformes; family Petroicidae; genus Drymodes; species Drymodes brunneopygia. The sequence goes on from VZTZ01042091.1 coordinate 285,916, forward strand.
TTGATGTGCCACTAGACAACAAGTTGCCAGGCAGTAGAGTAAGAGTCATTGCTTTCAGAAGGCCTTCACACGGAGGCCTCACACCACAGGCTCAGAGGGGCAAGGAGCAACTCTCAGAGTGTGACAGTCATCTGCACACAGGGATGCTCGGGTGCACACAGGAGGATCAGCAAGCTTGGCCAAACCCTGTGCCAACAGCAAGCTCATCTTATTTCCAAATTAGGGCTGGTCCCAGGGAGGACCCCACACCTCCCACCCCACTCCCCCTTCTCTACCTGTGTGTTCTTTTCTTTCCTGAGGGAATTTTATTTCTTCCTTCCCCTGGCAACAGCTCCATGGCAGTTTTACCCTGCCAACAGCAGCAGGCAGCAAGTGCTTTGTACACCTTGAAACAATTTCTTTTGCAGGCCACGCTGGGGAATGAATCTGAGCAGCTGAGCTGCTGTCAGTGAAGAGGAGCTGAGCTCCTGCATGCTGCAGGGGCATGGATCTGCCTAAATCCCATCTGCCTCAGCAGGGGATGGTTAAATGCCTGGTCAGGGTTTTGGGGAGAGCTATGAAAGGCACTAAAGAAAATGGAGACCTAAAGAGTGGAGATTTGGTGGTGAATTCTGAAATCCTGTGTTTTTGTAGTTCAAAAAAATCACTTAAAGCACCAAGGTGAAAGTTGTTGGGGTTTCTTCTGTTTTGTAATTTTTGGGTTTGGGTTTTTCCTTTTATTCTTTCAATTGTACTTATTTAGAACCCATCCTGATTTAGAAAAGACAACTTGTGCCTCAGGAAAGCCAGGCATCCAGAGGAGTAATTAGATCCCCAGAGTCAGTTTGGAAAGCTCAGATGGCTGTTCTGGATGTCACCCCTCACACAAGGGACAGTTTAGCTGGTGACAGCAGTCTGGACCAACTGCAAGACCCAAATTTTGAAGTTTGCATTTGAACCTGAACAAACATAAAGAACAGAAACTAGACATCAACCTGGAATAACCCATGGGTTTTGCCTGTGTTATTGCACAGCACTGTGGCATGCAGTCACAGCTGGTGAGAGAGGAGGAAGAGGCTACCAGCATGATGGAAAAAATCCTAAAAATAGCAGGAAAACTTACAGGATAAAGGCCTTGAATTGAAACATGAAGATTCAAATCTAAAATACTTGAATATGAGCTATATAGAACAAGGTAAGGATGACTTAATCATTAATAGCCACCTAAATGTCTTACATACAACATTTAAGGGTTAAAAGTGCTTAAAAGTCAAAATATTTGTCCCGAATTCCCTGTAGAAGGAAGCACCACAGCCTTGCCTGGCAGAAGCATCGAAAGAGTGTTGTTACTGTGCTGTTACACAGCTGCCTTTTCTGTGTCCCTACCATAACTGGTCTCCAAACCTGCCTGCCTGCATGCCTGCCTGCCAGGCATTCCCCCTGGAAGATGATGGCATCTTCATGCTGGCGCTTACCTGGAGAAGCTCATTCTAATTTCCTGCTTATCTGCCAGAGCAGTGTGATCAGACACGCCATTTGAAAGGTGTACTGGGGTTTCTAAGCCTCATGAAACAAGGCAGAGGTTAACCCAGGCAACCATCAGGCTATAGTTGAAAATTGGCCTGCCTTCAGAGGATAAAAGAGCAGTGGGAGGGTCTCTTTAGGCAAACACAGCTATCTAGTGAATTGCTAAAAAAAAAAAACCTTGATCTTCAGGATGCAGAAAGAAGGAGCTTTCTGAACTTGGAGAAGGTTGGTAAACAGGAGATTGACAGCCAAACTTTGGTGCCCCCCCACACTGAGGGAATGGGGACTGTGCTGCATGGATGCATTCCAGCTGGAGGAGAGCTTTGCTATGCAGAGATGCTCTCAGGTCAGGTGAAGACAGCAGGATTCTTGCAAACCAGATAGGTAAGTCAGCTCCTCAGAGCTGGATTTCAAATGAAACCTGGGCTGTTTTATTATTGTGAGGTGGAACCAGGAATTTCCATGGCTTTGATCAAAATCCTGTAAAAGTAATGGTTGTGGAGATGGCTTGCTTTGAAGTTTTGAATTTGAATTTTGAGAGAATCCAAAAATGCAAGCTGGAATAGACTGAAATCTGTTTCAAGAAAAATATTTTGGGAAAAAAAATAAATAAAACCCCGAACTATGAATTCTCATGGAAACGAAGGTGTTTCTTAAAAACTCTTTCAAAGTTGATGGAAAATGTACATCATGTTTGGAATCATCTTGGTGAAAAGATAGTAACACTCTTAAAATGAAAAAAATAATATTTTCACTGAAGAGCAGACTGACTTTTACACATTATGTTTTCCCTCCTTTTTTTAAAAATTATTTTAATTTCAGCAGAACAAATACAATACAGACTCTCTTGTGATAATGCAGTGGTGTGAGGAGTGACGTTGGGAATTTTCTCCATTTTCCAGCTTGCAAGTCTTAAAAAAGATAAATAAGCTCTCATTTATTCCCTGAACCTTCCTTTGGGAAAATCTTTCAACCTTCCAAACATTTTTTTCTTCCATAAAAATTCTTTTGAGCCAAAATTCTAACTTGATATCAATCTCTAGTGCAAATGAAACATAAAATCACTTTGTACAAACACTGGTGATCAGAGACGGCTGACCTTAGCCCTACTCTGTTCCTTCTAGGGATTACTGTAACTGTGGTTATTGAGGAGGTAGGAGAAATATTTTAATGGAACTCCAGATGTGGTTTGCATCTGTGTGTGTGTACTTGCAAATATTATATTTATTAAATATTAAATAAATATTAATTATTATATAATATATATGTTTTTATATATGTAGGTACTATACATATGTGTGTGTGTATGTATGTGTACATATATAAAGTACATGGGTTTGTGTTTTCCAGATTACTGGGAACTCGTATGGAGACAGTGACATTTGATTGTATCCTTTGAGATGAATAGTTTACACATAGCTGAAGAACAGAGTCACTATTTAAGCTGTAAAATATTCTGGTTTGCACCACTTTCATCTTGATAGACGTTAATGTAACTAACTTTCTTTTGCCAAACTGAAGATAAACTGTTTGTCTTGCAGTCTCATTCCAAAATAGAGAAATTAGTTAAGTGCCTCACCCCTAAAAGGAACAGTATGTGATGAAACAGAATAAGCCTGAACTTATATTTAATTTTGCTGACAAATGTGTTTTGAGTGACTGACTGTACCTCAGCTTCTTTTCCAGTCCTTTATTTTTATGAGGTTTTTTTTAAATACTGATCTTTCCACAAACGGGTGACACAATGACATTTCAAGATTGGAATTCATCAGAACACGTTTGATGAAATATATTTAACTAAAATATGCTGCTTCTTGGACACCAAAACATTTTGCAGAGGTGCTGGTGTTGATGAATGGGGAGTTTTCTGTATCCCAAGTTGAGGTCTCTGGTTATGTCTGATCTGAAAATTCAATCTCTCTAACTCAGAAATAGATGTTTCAACACAATTCCACACCCTTCCATTTTAAAAGTTTTTGTTTTCATTTCAAGACCATATGAAAAAACTGGAAAAGCTGAACAGTTTTGGAATGGACTTATTCCACTCTCACCCAGCCAGCTCTGCTCGACACCTTCTCTCCCACAAATGACTTGTGCCAGTTTTCCAGAGATGGGCGTTGGGCTACAGCTGTAGGGTTTTTTTCCCCAGAAGTCACCTGTCATCTCATTGCAGCTTGAGCTTCCACAGACTTCTTTTTTTTCCAATGAGTCAGGCTGTGAGAGCGGACCACAAGCTCACACACAGCCAGGACTGTGACTCGGCTGGTTGGCTCCGCATTGCAGTTCCAGCCATCCGGGCTGGTTTCAGCGGGGCGACCATTGTGGGTACATTCTTTAAACACAAACAAACAAACCAAAAAGAAGTTTACAAATGTTTGTCTTCAAATTCCTGCACAAGGGTAACTTAATTGAAACCCACACCTGGTTGAGCAGGGTTAGGCTGTGCCAAAGAAAGCCTCTGTGCCTGTTTCATTTGAAACCAATGGAGGGAAGATAGTTCGTTAAGTCTGCGGTTTCCAGAAATGTCTCTGATGTGGAGTTAAACTCCTTATGTTTTGAGCTCTTGTTTTGTTAAATGAGTGCAATGTTAGTTGTACAGCCTGAATTTTAATGACCTGTTTCTTGGTTTAAAAGATGGAGTCACATTTTCAACCTTTGAGGCTGTGGTTGGAGATTAGGTAGATAAGTTAAAAGCCTGACCAACACCCCTAATTAGGTTTTGGTTCTTGCAGTATATGCTGAACTTTACAGGTCATGTTTCCACACACTGAACTCTCAGTCCATTTCCCAACATACCTTGAACTTAGAGTAAAACTTGTAATGTCTTATCAGAGATACTTTTTCTTTGGATTTCCTGGAAGTCCTGGACTTGACCCGCAGAAAAAGAATTCTTTTTTTTTTTTTCCTGTAGGTCAAAATAGTAACAGCAAATACTATGTTCTTCTTTGAAAAGCAGTAGATACTTCCACCACACTTCTTCCATAGAGGACCTTGTGTTGCCATTCTCAGAAATACACAAGGGGCAAATTTTCCAAGAGGTCATAACCCATCAACCATATCAGGAATCATAAGTAAATAGTGCTTGGAGAGGTGGCCTTTGGAGAATGGAGAGCTGGCACCTGTCTGACAGACTGTGGGCTCCTGATCCCCCAGACCATTTGTGAAAATGGGACTTGGGGTGACCGAAGAGCCATAGGAAAATGACCTGCAGATCTTTGGGAGATGCATCCCTGGGGATGCTCTGTGCAAATGGTTTGACTCTGGTAGCTGTAAAATTTAGTGTGGCATACTGTACGAGTTTTAGCCTAAAGTTTAGCCTTTAGTTTAAACTACCTCACGTGCATGCTTCATAGCTGGTGGGCAGGAATCAGAGGAGCTCATAGGGGATGTCACTGAGATGAATGCAGAACATTAAGGCAAAAAGATCCAACTCCACCTTCTCAAAGCAGGAATTTATCATTGTGCCTAGCTGTTACAGTGGGTGGTCTCTGTGCTACTAATACGATGTAGCTGTTAGAAAGGTATTTCCATCCCTCATAATTTTCTAGTGTTTACTTACCCTAGCTGTGACACTGCTATTGACTCTGAAGTTGTAATTATAACTAATAATTCAGTAATCCTGATGATATATTGCAACAAATTGACCAACAATTACATAGGAAACGGTATCATGACAGTCACTGAGGACTGCCTGGCATCAGACACCTTTAATTAGAGATGACTAATATCTTATCCAGCTCCAGGGTGCAGAGGATTTCGAGTGCTAAATGCTAATTTCTATTAATTTACATGATCTTAGGAAATGTCAGTTTGCTGGTTGTTCAAATAAAGAGTCTCCTTTTGCAAAAATAGTGTAGTTTACAGAACATGGAGGAAAATAATTTCAGCTGCTGTTAGCTTTAGCTGAAACCACCAGCATCCTGAGTTGCCAAGATCAATCAGTTCTGTAGGGAGAAGAGGAAGTGCTTGCAGAAGTGTCTGGCTCCCCTACAGGCACTAAGTTGAAATTTCTTCCTGTATTCAGAAAATGTTTTTAAATTCAAAATATGTGTGTAGCAATTTAAGTTGGTTACCCAAAGAACTATGCACATGGATTGGAAAGGAAAACTATCCTTCCCCACTCCAGCCTCTGCAAGAATGATGTTTCTGTTCTGGTGAAACTTGTGGCATGTGTCATTCCTTTTTTCAATATAGTAGTGAGATGCAACATGACAAGCTCTTGAGATTTATAGGCTACTTGTAAGGGATCTTTAAACTACAAATTAGGAAAAGCCAGTCCTTACATTCTGTGTCCAACCTCAAAATACATATACATTTGCTTTAAAAATGTGCAGTTTCCATGAGGGGAAATCACATTTTGCAAGAAACACCACAGGAGAGATCATGAGATACCTACCTGTCTGTCATGTGGAGGGCTGACATTCCACGTATCTCTGTGCCTTCCTCCACAGCACCTCTAATACAGGCTCTACCATAATCCCTGTCTTCCTTTTGAACTGCATTCCAAATGTAGCTCTGCTACGAAACCAGCCCCTCTGTGGTGGCTTCAGGGCAGTGGAAGAAATGCATTCAATTACATACACAAACATAACCATGGAAAGTTAAAATGGGTTCAGCTTCTCCCATACCTTCCTTATCTTGCTTGTTTCCTAAGCTTTGGAACAGGAGCCTTGTTTAAACATAAGTTAGCATAACACCCTAATTTTAAATATGGACCTGTAGGCAGCAGTATAACATAAGTGTTAATGCAATAACTTTGAACGCAGACCTTAGCTGAACCCTAGAGCCCTGGTGGTTCTGCATTACAAATACAGCTATTCAGGGGTGATCCTTTGCTTGGATAAAATGCTTCCATTCAAAAGTAACGATAATGTTTGAATTAATTAAGTTATAACTGAAGTTTTTCCATGATGCTATCTTAAAACAATAACCTAGCAGTGGTACCCGCAGCCTAATCAAAATCAGGCTTTGTGGTTTTAGGTGATACACAAACACTTCTGTAGACCTGAGGTGAAAAATGTGGAGCATTTCTAAGGGAATTAAGAATGTCAAACCTTCTGAAGTAACCTTGCCACTTAGGAGCAGCTTTTTCAAAGTGTTTATTGCCCCTTTCAACAGTGGCAAAGGGTAAATGATAAATAGAGAGCTGCAAGTCATAGGTAAGGATTTCAGCGAGCCTGAGGTACCAGTGCACCCGTCTGCAGTTATTCACACCTATGTGCTTCTAGAAACCTGAGCCTAGATACCTCCGTAACCTAAAAAAAAAAAAAAAAGAAGGGAACTAATACCACAAAGCCTAATCACGAACAGAGAAATATGAACCAGAATACCTCCAGAAAACAATTTTCAAAGGTGTATTTTCCCTCAAATAGTAAATAAGCTGCCTGGGAGAGTTTATTATATGAGGTTAGTTACAGAAGTAACTTGATTCTAACACGTATCTGTCTGTCTGCTTAGCTATGTTGTTTAGCAAACCTGTAGTTAGGCTCCTAAGCCACTGTTGAAAATTGTCTTTAGAGTTGCCCTGAAGCACCTGTACTGTACCTGAGAAAGGAGTGCACAAAGGAATAGAGCTGTTAAAAGCAAATACTTATAACAAAATAGGTCTTTTTATGTTAAAAGAGATCATACCTCTTGTGTAGTGTGCCTTCAAAATGTTAGAAGCATTTCTGTCTGAAGCAGTCCTGTGAAGTGAAAACAGAAGGAAAGCTCCTTAAAGGCTCAGGATTGCATTGAGCTTTCCCTGGTAGAAAAGGGTTTTGCCTGCTGTCTTATATAAATTAATTTAATGTCACTTGTGCTGGAATGACCTGCTGGCTCTTGATCTTACTGCTCACAGACACTTTTCTTTCTGTACCAGAAAGACAAGAGGTCACAGCATTTAAAAGAAAGAGACAGCAACTATTCTCCCTCCTCCAACTATTCCTCAGCCACAGGAGTTTCTGTAAGTGCTGTTTTGTTTCTCTGCTCAGCTTCTCAGCACTGTCCTACAGTTCAGACCTAGCACACCTGGACTGAGATGAGATTTTATTTAATCTGGTGGAAACGGGAAGAGGGCTTGAGCATAGCTATGGTGTAAGATACACTTGAGAGATTTTTTTACTGTGTCTGAAGCAAGCTTGAGTTAATCCTGAAGCTAATTTGAGATCAAAAACATAGAGACTGTTTGAAATATTATCTGAATCAGGCTGCCAGATCATTTAAGGCAAACATTAAATAAGATTGCTTCAATTATTCCAATCAGTCAATCTTGGTAACTGAGACTGAGTTCTTCAGTTCAGAGGCTGATCAACTACTGTTAGATTTGGTAATAAATGGAGTAAATTAACTGGCATGTATTTCTTAATGCTGTAGCTGGGCATTTGGAAAGACAGTTCTTCCACGTGTGGACCACACCATGGCACAGACACAGCTTGGGTTCACAAGTCCAGGACTGCTGTCTCCAGCATATAAAGGGCTCAGAGTCAGCGTTTGAATTTTGACCTACAGTCAGTTTAGGCACAAAAAAGCTCTCACCTTTTCAGGGCCGTTGCCTTTCTTAATAGACTTAGACCATTAGATCAAAAAATACTGTAACACTCTGTGAAAATTGAGTGACCATAGGAGATGATCACTGCAATATCAGATAATTATCATAAATTTTTTAACTGAACCTATAGTATGCTAAAGTTCTGGCTGAAATCCAGAAAAAATCAGCTCATTTAAAATGCTCCTGTGTGTAAGGAGATTGGCTGTTTCATCTGCAGTGTTTTGCATTCGAAGGTAGATAGCTCAGATATCAGATATCAGGTTATATACACAGAATTCTGCAGATCTTTTTCCTGGCACAGCTTTTTTTTTCTTTTCTCTTTTCATGATTGCTTCTGGCTTGCAGTTCCCATGGTTTAGAGTTCAGGTTGGGCAGCTGGAACTCAAAACTGGAAATGTGGGGCCAAGTTTCTGGCCTCTGCTTTCCTGTGCCCACCCCAAGTAAGGTCCCTGGGTACATCCCCGCCTCTCTTCCCAGATTGTAAAATGACTATCAAAGGGTTTGCCTGCCTTAAAAATGAGCTGAAGCCTCTGACCAACTGCACAGGAAAAAGGGCTTTTACTTTTCCCCGTGGTTTTAAGCTGTTTAGGACAGGTAACTCTTCTGTATATCTTTCCTTTTGGTCATTCCCTCTCTTTTCTGGAATAGAAAGTATGAAGTTGTTTAAGAAAAACTGTTTGTTTCAGAAAAAAAAGTAGTTTCTCTAAATTACAGATTTTCAGCTCCAAAAAATACAAACTTGTGGTTCAAACTAGAGCCAGGCATAGGTATCTTCTTTTTCCTTGCTGTAAACACAGATACTTCTGTACCCAAACAAAGACTCCGAGTAAGGCCAACAGATTCCTCGGGCAGTGTGTGAATTCAGAAAAAAGGCTGAGGCCCCAACCCACCAAGTCACCTCACATGTAAAAGAGGCCAGAGGAATCAATAATGTAAGTAATTTACAGCATGGCAGTAATACTGGAATTTTATAGTGGCTTTCAGTTATAGCCTTGACATTGATTTCTTTACCTTCTGTGTATTAAATATGCATAACACTTGCTGGGAGCAAACCAAGTGATGTGCATTAGATCCCAGAACATCAAACGAGCCTCAGTGCAATGTTGCCACCCATTTATTTTGGGTGCCTACGGTATATATGGTAAGCTATGCAGCTCATATATGCTTGCCTCTCTTTCCACATATACTTCACAAGTTCACAAGACATAGTTTTAATATTATTGGCAAGTTGTTATTTAAGGAAAAAAAAAGGCAAATTCTTTGGTAAATATAATAAACATCTGGTTGTGATTGGGGAAGAGATTGCTATTCAAAGTCAATCTGAGAGGCTGATAACGCTCTCCTAAAACTGTCTGCAAAATTGCCTCCCTCTTTTTGCCCCAAGGCCCAAAAACATATCTTTCTTTTCCCCTTTGATATCCTGATGCTTTCTCTCAGGAAAGGTCTAGTAGGAAACAGTGCTTAAGATCCAAGGGAAAAGTTCTTATCTATCGCCTCAAACTACAGCTTTTACCTGCTTAACACCTGTAGTTTGATTGATAACGCTTTACAAGATGTGATAAAGACTCCTAATGCCATTAGCAATATTCACATGCTGGCAATCTTTGCTCAGAGTTATGTGTTCAGTCATTACCAGCAGTAGTTTCTATTTTCAACTGCAATCCAGTTTATCGGGGTGTGCAAACTTTGCTGAGGACAAGCAGTCCCAGCACGAATATGACCAAGCACATTCTTGTCTCATGATTAGATCTATATAAAAACGAGGAGGCAGTGCCTGCAAGTTGCTTTGTATTCTGAAGCAGCTGTGGACAAACCTGTTGTTGTGACAATGTGAGATAGCAGTGAGAGATTTGGTTCACGAACTCAGCATGAAAAAAAAGATTCTTATTACTGTCTGTGTCGTCTCAGATGTGACGTACAGCCTGGTGAGACCCTACACAGGTTCCACCAATCTTCAGACACCTTTGGGAAATGACAGATACTTTAGCAAAAGCATAACCCTGTCCTTTGTTCTGCAGTTTTCTTAGTTCACAGCCCCAAATTTTGGGATGTCATACCAGCTCAGAGATCCTGGTTTTTCCCTTATCTAGCTTCTTGTGTGGTTGCTGTTTGTTTTCACAAAATTAGTGTATGTTGCTCTGTAGTGGTGTAAATGAGTTTTCTCAGGTGCCAGGTAAAACATCAGAGATTCAAACTAATAAAAGACAATCAAAGAAAAAAAAAAAAAGAAAATCAGAAAGCAGGATCACCTTAATGTCCCCTGGGGCTCTAGAGTTGCAGCAGTGGGAAAAGAAAATTTCATCATGGTGGATCTGGGAGAGAGGGATAGGCCAACCCTATAGGACATCCAGAGGTTGAGGGCTATCACTTGGACTGCTGGTAATGCCAACAGATGAGGCTTAATAGCATTTACACCTACCAGTCTCCAGAACAAGGCAAGGAAGGATCAGTTTCAGGTCCTCTGAGTGTGCCAGGTTTGTCTCTAATTTGGTCCTCTTCCAAGGCAGCGCTGCTCTCTGTGCCTCCATAGTGTCAAATTGCCCCCTGAGAAAAACCTTTTCAACCACTGTGGTTTTCTGTAGAAGAGCACATCACTCTGATTGACTCCTGAGTTAAGGTTATTAAAGAAACAAGTACTCCTACTCATTCCAGGTGAAATGGCGGGTGCCAGCTGGCTGGAGTTCTTTCCATGGAAGAAGGCAGAGGTCTCCTTCCCATCACTCTTTTGCATCTCAAAAAAAAAACTCTTCAGGGGACACAAAGACAGACAGCGTTTGTAAAGCTCTTCCTGATCGCTCGTTCTGTAGAGAAGTGTTTTAAGACTTTTTCTGGTGTGTGATATTTTTAAATAATAACATCAATGATATTTGTAAATGACAGAAAGTGATGCCTTAAATACCTGTTCAAAAAGCAACTGTATTATGATCTCATCAGCAGGATAGTTGTGCTTTTTAATTGTTCGCTTCCACTGCAGAGAGTTGCTAATTAAAGATGTCATGTAGACCCACACAGGAAGGAAAGAATTTCACAAAATATCCTGTTTCCCACCCATCGGATGGGAATAGAGTGGGGGGAGAGAGAATGAATCAAAGGATGAGCACAAGAATATAAAGCTAAAGCTGCAATAGTGACAATAAGGGTTTGTTCTTTTCCACAGGAGCCTGTCCCAAGAAAGGATTCCTGATGGGACATTTCCTGTTCACATTACTGTCTTTCTCATGAGAATCCACTCTCAGACCCCATGCCTCCTTGTGGACTCTGACAGATAGTGGCATCCAACTGGACCCTGACTGAGCAAAGTAAGGAAGAGTCAGTGACATCAGACAATACTGGTGGCACTGGAGTGTGAAGCATAATCCACAGCCAACACTCATATTACAAGAACTGCAACAAGAATAAAAAAATACTTTTGTCATTACTTGTGGCCACTCCGAATAAAAACAGTGCAACAGATCTCAAGAATCCATTGCTTGTGGCCACTCCGAATAAAAACAGTGCAACAGATCTCAAGAATCCAAAGATGCTTCAAGAGCTTTATTCTGTTTTGGTTAATGCATGATAAATTATACCTATGGGGTCCTGTTCCTCTGAAAAGATTTCTCGAGAAGTGTTAAGCATACCTGATGCTTATCAAGAATGCTTAGGAATAATCAACATATATTTGATACTCTGCAAAATTGCCCTTGGAATAGCTGTTCTGCCAGTGGCACTTTTGGTCTAAATTCCTCCTCCCATCTGTCTTGAGGGTTTGAGAAAGCAATATTTGCTTTGTAGATATGCTAAAGAGGCTGTTCAGCTTTGCAGTGGCATGCTGTGCCTATGTAGCGGTACCCTGCAAATCTTACTGAGAAACTGGACCCTTCCATTAGTAATTCACACAATCTGGGTCTAGAAATCTCTGCCTTCAACTTGGTACCTCTTATAGATGCCAGAAGAAACCTATCCAGACAACACCTAGCGAAAACATGGAAGATTGTTTTTTTAACTGTTGGGTAGGCTTTGGTAATAGGAATGAAAAAAAAAAACCCAACCCAAACTTATTAACCTGGTATCTAACTCCAAATTTCAGAAGTTCAGTAAACACCAAGATGTGGAGAATATAATTGGGGCATAAAACCATTGCAGAAAGCATGTGAGGCAGAAATAACAGAGACATTAGATAGGTCTGATATAAAATCTAAGATGAATTTCAACAGGCCTCAGTTGGTTCTATAGAAATAATCTAAAAGCCACTGAGAAAAAAAAAACTTTTTCCCCTAAAACAAAATGACTACTTTTTGAAAGTACTTTTATTTCTTGTAAGTTGGCAGAAACTTTAAAGGGAATTGATAGGAGAAGGGCAGTGTTGTCTTTTAGACTAAGGAGTCTGGTACTCTTGTCCAGCGATGGTGATGTCTGCCTGGCTGAGTGCAGTCACTGAACCCCGTCAGTTCCACATGGGTAATAAGTGCAAAGCCAGAGTCCTGTACTGACAGAGAGCAGTCTGTGTTGCTCTGGAGAAAGCCTGAGAGACAGTCTTGGAATATTTCCTGTGAAATTAAATGTATGTTTGAATTCCTGCTTCTGTTAAACTGATAATCTATTCCTCTACATTTTATGAAGGGGTTTATGAATTACTAATCTTAGTTGATCCCATTATTGAATAAGTAGTGCAGATGGTGGAAAATTGTGAGAGGGTGTATTTTTGAAAACATCATCACATGCTGGGTGTCCTAGTTTAGGGCAAATTTAGGAGGAAACCTTTGAGGGGGGTCTCCTCTAGGAAAGCTAATTCCAGCCACCCCTCCCCCACACCGGTTCGGGAAAAGACTTCCTTAGAGAAAAGTGGAAAAAACTATTTGTTTAACAAGTAGAATATTTACAAGCATGAAAAATTGAATTATATAAAACAATGAAATCTCTCCTTATCTGCAGAGGTGGTAGAATCTAGAGAGTCCTTCTGTGGGTGTGGCTGTGTCAGCCTCAGTCCCTCCAGAAGCCGGGGGCCAATGCCCAGGCCCAGCTGAAGAGTCGGGGGGCCCCCNCTGGGGTACACATCGTGTTGTTCCATCTTTCTGCATTACCCACCATGTGTAACCTGGTCCTTGAGCAAAGACAACCCCACGGATGGGTTTGTCGGTATTTCCAGTTTTATCAGTAGTGATGCTGTCCAGAAAGCCATGGCCTTCACAGGAGTGAAGACTTGGCCATGTACTTCTACAACAAGCAGCGTGAATTTTCTCTTTTTTTCTGGGCCTCTAGTGGTCTGTTTGGAAGGAATAAGTAAGGGCTGTAAAAGAAAGATTTTCTTTGGAATACAAAAATAAAAATAATCAAAGGCAATGTAGAACACAAACCTCTACAATTTTCTGTGGCCCTGAGGTATTCAATACACTCATTGCACAATAGCAGCAACACAGCTTAGCTGGTTTAAGTACATTTAAATGCTCCCCATTACATCTTGTAGAACAATCCCAGGAGAACTAAAATGGAGAGAGCTTACTCGGTAATTCCTCTTCCAGAATTACATTCCTACCACTGTTGTTCAGGAGTAGTTGTACAACAGCTGTTCTGCGATAGCACCCACTGGAGACAAACCTGCATTGGCTAAAATCAAAGGGAATATCGTACATTTCCTTATCATATCTGTGAACTGCCCATCAAGATCATCTCAAAATGGAAGAGAAGTTACCTACAGGTTGTGCGAGGTAGTGCAAGCACTGCTAAAGGAAAGTCCAAGGGATTACGTGCCTCATGAAAAAATTCTCACTTATACTCTTGTCTTTGAGTATTTTCAGTTCCAAATCCTACTCAGGAAATGTGGTTTAATTTGCGTGTTTTGACTTTCCTTTTGACTAATTGTTACTTTTTACCTGAAATCACTGTTTATATCATTTAGTAGTTTATCACCAAGAACACCTGTGTGGGAACTGGAGAGATAAGGAAATTTTCAATATATCACTGTTTTCTATTAGCAAGGTGTGAGCATGTATAGAAGTTGTTATCTGTCTCCTATTTAAGTAAGATAAGGGAATTATGAAGTGGGGTGTGTTCTACGTATGGTTAATTTGTAAAATACCACCTGAGGAGATAAACACTAGGAAGCTGTAAATTAAATGCAAAAACAGTGTCTCAAAAATGTTCCCTATGGGATTTTATCATTCATTTTTGTTCCAGAGCAAACCTTGTATTATTTTCTTATTTCTATAAAACTTGTTAATGGCCATGACACAGTGAGGTTTTCACTTACATCGCATTTGGGAATTGTGTTTGGGCAGCTTCTGGTTTTTATACTGGATTAGTATTTGGAAGGATGTATGGTTGAATACAAACCTAGGGAGAATCCTTAATATAATAGAGTGGTTTGGAAATCAGGATACCTATCATGGGTTTTCACAACTTTTCCTTTCTCTCACAGATAAAAAGTGCCTAAATAGTGCTGGATTCAGACGCCTCATTTCTTTTGTGGATCTGTTAATTTCCTTCTTATTTTTTAATTCCCTGGTAGAATACCAATGCCACCATGCTTCTCACTTCCTTTAGACTGAAAGCTTCTACACTGCTCTTGCCCTGTGCATATTCCTGTGACAATGCAGGACTGATCTGCCTCACTTAAACTGATGTAGTTGGGTGCCTGTAGTCAATCCTTCACACATAGAGCTGAAAAGCAGAGAAGCACTGTTGTGTTACCCGAGGCATTCTCCTACCTCTATGCTTAGTATGCAAATATGGAGTCTGGCTTTTCGATCTGTTGGATGCCTAAAGCATCTTACCTCTCTTTGAAGAGTTGATTTTGCTTATCTTACTTTTTTGAAACTTCTCAAATATTTGCTTTTCTCTGCACATAAGACAAGAATTCTCAATGGCATGATGCAGACCTCCTGGCGTGCTAGCCCATCACTAGCTGGGCTTGGAAAACCTTGCCAGTCTTGCTCTGCACTGATCAAGATTTATCACTGTAACTACACAGAGACTATACAGAAGTCACATTTCCCCTGACACAAAACAACCAGGAGGCTTTTGTCCAGCCCAGAGGTCTTGGCTCTGCTTCACCGTTGAAAAAGCTCTGCCATCCTGCTGCTTTCTAGGGCTCTTCTCACAGCTCCCTTTGATTCCAGTATGAGTCCCTGTCTTCTGTTACCAAGACCAACAAGTCTCCCTGGGTGAGCTTAACCCTCTCTGCCCATGCCAGGCAGCCTCCATTGCGAGCAGCTGCTTTGCTGCATGGAGGGGCTTAAGTGTGGCTTCCATTGAACTGAAAAGACTGAGCTTGGCAAGCTGCTCAGCTTAATGAGGTCTGCAAACTGTCTTTGAATCCAAGACTCCCATGATGGTAATTGTTAGCACTTTTCAACACAGCAGTCTTTATATGGGGTAAAATATTCAGAAGTGCTTAAGTGAAGGTCAATAAGACCCAGCTATAAAAATAAATAAATAAATAAATAAACCCCAGACCATAATTAACAGATGTTTGTGGTCCTGCAATAAGTGAAACTATTTTAACAGTGCTTTGGTAGAAACCAAATGCTGAAATAACCCTTTGGTTAAAAAGAAGCATAACTGTGTAGCCTGATGGAAAGGGCTGCCTCACTGAGAATAAAGGAGCCTCTGGGTTCAGAGAACAGTTACTACACAGACAAACCAAAACAGAACCCAAAGGAGGGTGCTTGGAAGAGCTTCCACCTGCAGAGCTGTACCTTGGGGGAGCATCTTGTCTGAAGCAGGATAACCTGCTGCTTTGGAGGCAGCTGGTTCAGGAGGTGACACCTCACCCCATTTCCCTGAGAGTTGCTTCCGTGTCTGGGGCACCACAAAACAGGCAGCACCAAGAAAAGCTACACAGCACACTGGCTGCATGGAAAGCCACAGCCTGGTGGTCCCCCTTAAGCTGAGGGATGGTGAGTGGCATCTCCAGAGAAGGGAGATGGCAGCTTCAAAGACCTCAGGAAACCAAAGTATTTGTCTCTTGCATACTGGCTACTGAATGAGAAGGGGGAGAACACCATTTCTTCCTTTATGAAATTTGGCCTTTTAATTTCCTTTGCTTTTACTATGTGTCCAAAAACAAAGTGTTTCATTTCACGGGTCAGGAGGAGTTTTTCAGTGCACATGAGGCTCTCCTCTTTTTATTTTTTGGAAAAAAAAAATTAAGAGCAGGGGGAGAAAGGGAAGTTGCATCTGTTTAATGCAACCTTCCAAAATATTTTGAAATCAGCAGTCACAGCAAAAATAAATGCAATTATTCACACAGCTCTACTCACTTTGCACACAGGGGCAGTGAAAGGATTCACAACTAAAGATATTTCATTTTAAGACGTTCATTTACACAGTGAGGTTGCAAGATTGAGCATGGGAATATGTGTTTTGGAATCAGGATGTGGGTTTGCGAGCACATATGATGGAAATCAAGTACAAATTCCACTTAGATTTGAGTTCCTCCTCCTGATAAAGCCTGCAGCTTGTGCAGGGTATCTGATTATTACTTACTTGAGTAGTAATAACCTGATGTAGGTTGGAATAAAAGCTTTTCACAATAGACCTCAGCTCTACTGATCTGACTAGCTTTGACCCAAGCATTAGACTGCCTTCTGCTGCAGGCTGTGGAGATATGGTGTAAAATGAGAGAATCATTTGCCTTTAGGTTGAGCAAACAAAACCCAATTTATGGCAACAAAAACTTTGGAGGCTAACTTGCTGTCTCATTTATCCTTCTAAACGTAAATGAAAATCACATGTAAAATTTTATTAACAAAACAACTGTCACTTTTGGTTATTTTAAGCCTGAACTCTGCCAAATGCAAATACAATAAATAATTTTAGAGAGAAAACTGGGTAAGCCAGCCTAAAATCTGCTTTTGTATTTTTTTTATAGAGATGCCAAGACTGTTTGATCAGCATGGGAGAGCAATTTGTTGACTCACGAACCTAGCTCTCTCTGATTACTGCTTATATAGCACTTTGGAAAGGTTGGCCAAATACCTTCAAGTCAAGTACCTTGTTATTATGAACATGAGTGCCAGTAACAAAGAAAAAATAGCCCACATGTCATTGAATAATAAATCATGGAGGCAAATAAATGGCTTTTCTAAGAAATGCTCTATTTACATTTTGTCACGTGACATGGCTTTGCTTATGCTCATGGACGTGATAACACTTAAAAGAATGCTTCCTTTTCCCTGCAGCATCTTGGCATCAATCATCTCAGTGCAACTGCATATTCTGGGATCTGTTTGCAATCAGGCAAATGAAGGAACAAGTGAGATTTAGTGGTAAGACCAATTTTTAGCTGGAGTGCTGAAGCTGTGTAGGTAAACATAGCTGGCCTTACTCAGCGGTCATAAACTACATCCCTCACACGAGCCTTTGGCATAATTACTCATGCAGAACAGGTATTCATCCTCTCTAAGCACCACATAAATGAGGCCATGGTGAAGTTATGCAAAGGAAATATGTATCCAATCTGATAAGAAGTCCCTAATAATTGCTGGTATTTTCCCTAATATTAGTTTAGGGCTAGAGCCACAAAAAAGGTTTAGGCATGTAAGCTCTGCCTAACTGCCTCGTAGGCATTTGTGGCCAATATTTAGATCCTCAAAACCCCTGTTCAGCTACTGCCTAACCCTAGAGGCGTCTGAAGTCTGCAAGTGCCTATGTTTCTGCCAGTAAAATTCCTGAGGTGCCCAAAGGTCTGCTCCTGGGCATGCCTGGGACTGCCTCCATTTTTTCTTTCTTTTTTTTTTCCTCTTCCCTTCCTGAGCTCAATAAGTAGATGCTCAGCTCATGTTTAACCCCGATGGCATCTACCAATGAGAGTTCTGACTAATATCCTTTGAGAAGCCCAATTGTTCCTTGACCCCAAAAAAGCCCCCCCAAGAAATCCACAACCCCAAAAAAGCCCCACCCC
>VZTZ01042091.1:304092-362235 GCA_013400955.1 Drymodes brunneopygia
GCCCTGCTGTCCAGCCAGCAGTTCTGCTTCCCTGTCCCAGTTAACACTCTGGGGTGCCAGGCACAGTGCCAGCTTCAGCAGGGAGGGCCTGGGAGCACTGCAGCTTTCTGTCTCCAGCCTGATGATCCAGGCATTGGGCAGGAGTCTCAGGCTGTGCTTCCACATGGCCAAACCAGCCATCCCTGCTACCAAGAAGGAGGAGGCCCTTCTCCCTCACCCCATGGTCACGAGCCCTGCCCTCTCTTGTGGCAGTTCTGGCATCACTGGCCTCTGCTGAGGCAATTCAACTTCCTAAAATGCCAGAAAGATTCCCCCCCACACACCCTTAGCAGGTATAGCCTTCTGCAGGTTTAGTGAGTTACGTCATCCTGTGAAGGGATCCAGCCACCCCCAGAGCTGGCTGGGAGAAAGCCTTATGAGCAGCCCCGCTGGTGGGGATGACCTGGTGCCAGCTCCAGCAAAGGATGTCTTCAGGCATCCCAGAAAACTAAGAAGCCTAACTTTTTTCCTTCTTTTTCAGAGAAGTTGTTCAGTGGCTGCTCTGCAAAATCAGCCTGTGGCCATCTTTCACAAGAAGTGGCTAAGGCAGGTACCCTGCACCAAAGGAAGGTGCAGGCCAACACGAGGCAGCTACTTTTTTGCCAGCAAGATATTTCTTCTAGTGTCTTTTTAACTGCCTTCAGATGAATCATATGAAAGCAGGTGTGGAAATGTGCTCCGGAGTAATATGGATCAGGTGAACGGGATGGCGGCATTTACCCCTTTCTGCTTTTCACCCTGTCAAATGAGACCTTGGAGATCAACAATAAAGCTAATGCCAAATGGAGCACATAGGAGAGTCCGTAGAAGGAAAGTGAGATAAAAAGTCAAAATATTGCTGGTTTTGGGAGGGAGAAGGAAGAGCTCATGGCTTTTGTGGTGTTTCCTGGATTTAGCACCCTACTGCTTCACAGTAAGTGGCCACCTCCACTGCTTCAGTTTTAAAAAGCTAGAGAATCTTACTGAAGTTTTATTTGTGTCCTTCCTGTTGGGATTTTAGGAAGGAGACTTCAGCCTGCTTGGGTGTATCTGGGCACCAGCATTTAACATTCCCAGGTGGAGTGCAAATGACTCAGGCATGGAGCTACGATTCACCTTTCTCAAAGTGCTAGGATTCTTTTGATTCAAGTTGTTGTTCACAGGTAGGTGGCTGCATAATTTCAAACCTGTTATTTATCCATCTTTTATTTTGGTGAAGAGACAGCAGAAGAAATTTTTTCTGTGGCCATCTAGACATGGATGAATTGTGCACACATGCATATACACACACGTAACGGCCTCTACCGTTTCCAGTTCTTGGATGTGTTCTTTGACCATGGTTGTACTGGTGGCAGTAGGAGGTGAATCTACAACTTTCCAACAGATAACCCAATGTTATATATGTAGCAGAGGTTATGTTTGGACCAGAGGATTGTTGGGCTCTGGAACAGGCTCCCCATGGAAGGGGTAACAGCACCAAGCCTGTCAGAGTTCAAGATGCATTTGGACAATGCCCTCAGGCACATGGTGTGACTCTTGGGATGTCCTGTGCAGGACCAGGATTTGGACTTCAGTGACCCTCGGGGAGTCCTTCCAGCTCAGGATATTGTAGGATTCCAAACACCTGGGGCACTTGGCTGGCATAGCTGGTGAGGTTTGAGTGCAAGACCAGTGTCAAATGCACACGATGGAAGTGTAAGAGGGACAGGACTTGCATGTCACACCTGCTGGTGGCTCCTTTGTCTAATGCTAGCTCAACTATGTGGTATCTCTTATTTGGTCTCAAAAATAAATATTTAATTTCTTTGACTTTTCAATATGTGGTCACTTCATACAAATATCACTACTTGGTAGATACGCTGCAGAACAGCAGGGTAATGCACCCAAATCCTTTTCTGTCACATATATGTTTACCTTAAGATTTTCTGTCAGTGTTGAGTGCTGTACAACCCCTTCTGCATATCTGTGAATTCTTACAGCACCAAAGGCAGAGTCCTAACCACCTGGAGGGGCTTCCTGGTGATACAGAATTGCAAAGCATCATTAACAAGGACTGTGTTATGTCCAGTGAGAAAACAAACAAAATGGTTTGCTGTTCCAGTGTCTGCTCCTTCCAGCTTCTGCCATGTGGTGGGCTTAAAATGCCTGGGATGCTTTTGCTTCGCTTGCTCCAGATCTCACCCAGTTTCAAGCATGGCGTAAACCATGTTTTTCCTCAATCAAAGAATTAAATGCAGGTTAAATAAATAGTGTTGTCAGCTTCTGCTGTCTTACAACAGCCTGAATTTGAGGCATGTATTATAGGAGGTCTCTGGTGTTCCTGCTCTCTCCCCTGCTCTCAGGTCTGCTACTTAATCTGTGAGAAAATGTGTCCTCCTGGTAGTGCCATATTAGAAAGGAGGGGTGAGTGTTTCCTGTCTAGTGGAGCTATCATCAAGTTTCAGTCCAAATAAAGCTGAAAGGGTCTGCAGATTGGGAGGCTTTTCTGGTGAGATTTGCTCTGTTCATTTGTTTTTACAGTACTATAGTTGCCAATCAAAGAAGCAAGCAAGTCACTGCTTAATCCAATGCAGACTAAACAGCGAGGGGACTAGTTATGGGAATTTGCTTACAAAGAGATTTCCTGTTCTGTTTGGAGGTCAGTCCCAGTAAAAATAAGATAGTAGAGGGAGTTTCTTGGTCCCTCAATGTATAAATGTACAAGTGATAATCCCAGGGTTAGCATGTGAAGAACATGGGCAGGAATCTGAAAAGTACCCACAGGGAGAGACTTTTTCTCAATTGTATTGAGGGGGGTCGCTTTCAAACTGACGAAGGCCTTAGTTTTGTCTTGGTTGTCTTACTTTTCAGACCATAACAAGGATGTAGATCCTTGAAAGACAAATTATGGCAGGTTATTCTTTTGCAATCATACTGGCAAGTTTCTCTCCTAGGGATGAGCTAAAATGTTAGCATGCTTTACAACCTCAGTTTCTTTTGGTTATCCTGAATTTTCATGTAAATGAGGTAGTAGTCACTCAAACAAAAATCCAGTCTCCAGGCATAATTTTAGAAATTAGTTAGAATATCAAATTGCTTCATCTGATGAAATCACACTCTTCCAAATGGGAAGACTAGAGCAGGTTTGTCATTTGTTTTGCCTTGGGGAGCTCCAATCACACCACCTTATTATGGTGAAGTTAGAATAATGCTGAGGTCAAAAGTCACAAACTTAGGACACTCCTGGGCAGCAATGCCCAGTGCATAAAGCACAGCCTGGGAACTTTTTCCATGAGGCAGTGAGGATTTGATCCTTCCATTATCCTCTGAGGATGTAGAACTGAGGCTGCTTTTCCAATGGGAATTTAAATTAACATCCTCGTTCTTCCTATACTGCATAATACAAGTTCTGCGAGAACAGCTTCAAGGATGGTCAGATTGCATTTTTGCTTGGAAAATTCCTCATTGGAAAATTAACTAGTGACAATTTCTGTGCAAGTCAGCTGGTGCACTGGGAGGGGCTATTGCAGTCCAGCAGTACGGTTAATGAGTGATACAGTTGTTTGGCTTATTACTCATCCATTTCCTCTGAGGAAGGGAGCAAAGATGGGCTTTTCCATCACCTACTCATGGCTGTAGGTATGATAGTCCAGATGGCAACAGCACAGGCAAGAGCTACAAATAAATGGCTGGACAAAGTGGAGAGCTGCAGTTCTTGGCCACTGGAGGTGTTGGTGTCTGGAGTTACTCCTGGCTATGAGTTAACATAGAGAAAGGAGTTCAAAATACTGGTCAGTAAAGTCATAAGGACCACAATTACAGCCACTGCCCTATCAAAGCCCTTTTACTTCCTCCTTTCATTTAAAAACAAATGTGCCAGCAAGCAGCTCTGAATTACTAGAGTCCAGTCTAGTCAGAGTTCATCTGCACCTACGTCACAGGTCAACCTTTCTTTTTAGATGTGCTACAGGCATGAGCATGGCCTCTGCCAGTCCAATCTGTTTCTGACTGCTCTCTGTCCTCTGTGTTATGAAGCCCCATGAATTTTCCTTCTGCTGAGTAATGTTTTTTGGCCCTGCTCCCCTGTATATCCCTCTTCTTGCAGATGTTCTATATTAATTCTTAATTTATATCCTATAAATTTCCTCCAACTCTTCAGAATAACTTTTGGTTGTTAAGCCAACAGATTCGTCCTTACACTTGCCATGGTTTTGTTCCCTTAGATGTCTATTTACTTTCAGAAGTATGCCGACACCTGCTTTTATCTCTGATGTATTTACAGCCTTCATATCCATATATCCACATGGAAATGCTAATCAAGTTGAAAATCTGTAGTTTCGTTCTTAAGATACAGACTTTTGATGAACATATGCAGTTTACTGTGGTAAATGTAGTTGCCTGTTGTGACACTAAAATTCCTTTCATATTTTGAGATCCCTTCAATATTTCAATTTTCATCCATTTAGACTTACATAAGCTGGAGCTGAGATCTGTGAGGATTCTTCTTTTAGGGTGAGGTGTGTCATGGTTGTAGCAGATCATATATTTTCCAAATATATGTTTGAGTCTTTTTTGCAACCCCAGCCAAAATCTCTTTCTGTACTTGTGTGTACACCAAATTGTCAGTCACATGAGCTATATATTACTATACTCACTGTTTCTGTGAGTCTCCTGGTGTAATGTCAAATCGTGATATTTGTCTTGAGTTCACCTACACTTTGTCTTAATAGTGATGTGGATGGCAAAGTCAAACAAGAACGACAAGAGAAGGTGTCCTACTTTGATGTGAGGTCTGTGCTGCATTTCTTTAACTGGCAAATTGAATCTTAAAATCAAATTTGCTCATATCAATTATCTTTGCTTGTATATGTTCATTTTTGTCAGTAAGTGTCAATTTCTCCAGCTGTTTGCTTTACTAAATCTTCCATTTCTTTATTTGGATATGAGATATAGTGCTTCATAGTTCTGAGTGTTAATCTTGTTGTCTAAATCAATCCCTTCTTATGACAGTGATCTGTTTGGCATCTCTTAAAGCATTCTGCAGATTTCATAAGCTCATTCATCCTTACTTTGTGTTTCCTCATATGAGAACAATTACTGTTTTAGCCAAATACACAATGCTGTCATGTGGAAAGAGCTGTGACATATCAATATTGATTGCTGGTGGTGATTCTAACTGTACTAACTTAAATTTGTTAGTGTTTTGTACTTGAAATTGCTGCATTTATGCTTTGTGCACCAGCTTGTTGCTGTTGGTTTCCTTGGTGCTTCTTGGGTTGGCTGGTATTTTTTTGAAGTTAGAGCTTCAGTTTTTCCACGTGTCAGTTAGAGTAAATTCCCATTTCCTCAATAAACTTAGATCCTGGAAAGATTATTCAAATTTCCCTCTACAGCACAGTTTGGCAAATCTGGTTGGGAGCAATTCTGCCCAGGGAGTTCCATGCGTGGGTGCTGTTGTTTGGCAGCATTTCCCTTCCAGTTAGGAAGCAGGGCACCTGCCCCAGTTCCACCACTCTTCCTAAATTCTGAGCCCACCCAGAATACCTTGAAGCCTAAGAGGAGGTAAAAATGCTAATTTCAGCCCAGAGACATGGCTGGGACCTCCACTTAACTCTGAGCTGAGAAAACAGAGCTGCCACCACATCTGCCTCTTCCACAGGTGGGGAAGGCAAACACGAAGGGCATGGGAGGCACCTGCCCTGCCTTGAAGGGAAAGGGGAAGTTTCTGAGGGAACATTCAAGGGTCACTCTGGCTCTTTGCAGAGGCTAGTCCTAAGCAACTCTTTGAAGCAAAAGCTGGCAGAGGTGTCACCCCCTCCCCAGGAACAGTGCAGTTTCCCCAAGTGCCACATATCTCCCAAAGCGCTCTTTCTTTCAGTCCTCAATATTTCCTCTTCTCTTATATGGAAGCTGTTAGTGTGCACATTAAATGGGCTGCTTTTTTTTATTTCTCCCTCACTGCACAGTTGAACTTTGTCTTAAGTAAACTACGGTTCTATGCAAACTAACAATAAAATTGCAACCTCTGTACTCAATTTTTCCCTAAGCAGCACAGTCTCTAGGTCTTTACAGAATTTATTGTGCTTTATTCCATAAAGAGCATTTTTATTTTCAATATTTTGTGTGCTTGAAGTAGGAAAATATTTCATGTGACATTTGGAAGCAAGTGTAGCTATGCAATCTTTTATAAAAAAAGTATTTTGACAGTCTCCATAAGCTTTCTAATATATTTACTTTGAAATTATTTTGGGTTCACTATATGTTTCCTACAAATTAAAGCTGATACAGAACAAGTGTTGTATTAAGTACTTGATCTCCCCCAAAAATTCAGTTTCTTTTTACTCACTGGCCTATCCAAACAATGAATTAGTTTCTTTGTTTTCTGGATAACAATGGCCAGCCACAATGTATTTTGTTGAATTCTTGTGAAGTACTTTCTTAAAAGCTTACATTTTACTCTGAGGAAACTTTTTGTAAACTGGTAAACATCTGAATGTAAGTAGGGAATTTTAAAATATTTTAGTATCATCACTGTTGTAAATTTTGCAACCCACAGAAACTTCAGTAAAACCCTGAATTTATTAAAGGAACATTAAATTAAAGGAACATTAAAACCCAGCATGTTCTTCTGCATGTAATTTTTTATCATTCCCTGAAATAAATCACTGTAAAAAGTGCCTAAAATAGTGTCTTTAGCTACTAAAGAATGTTAGTGAACTCTCATATTAAAAGTTTGGGTCTCTTGATCAGAATTTTAGTTATACAGGGAAACAGGCAGAAATTTATGCAGAAATAAATGAAACCAACACTGTTGTTTAAAATGGGGTTGTAGAAAGTCAGACTTGTAAACATGAATTCTCTGGTAATTTTCAGTCTTCTGGAGAGGGAAGATTCAATAATAGCAAAATAGGTGTTTTAAATATTACCTATGTCTAAGATTTAAAAAAACGTGCCATGAAATGTGCCACACTGTCAGTATCATAATGCCATAAATAAGCTGCCTGTCAACAAAGAAATATTTTGTGATGTACTGTGTATCTTAATGAGCAGATGATGCAAATGAGAAATAGGAGTTAATGGAACATGGATGTTGTCCCAGAACAAAATAGGATATTAAAGAGCAATGGGTTTTGGAACAGCTATCCTGTGACACACAGTAATGAAATGAGATGGGAGTGTTTTTCTGGTTTAGCTCAGCAAAGTTTCAAGGATTTCTCACTGTATTGTCAGAATATGTTCTGCTACATATTTCTTGGTGAACTTTGTATGTGGATAACCCCTGATCCTGCCAGGATGTTCTGAGACCTGCATTATCTTGCACATGAAAAGAGACAGTAAAAAGATTGTCTCTTAAGTTTTAAAGGGGAGAAGTTAAAGGTATGTAAAATACCAAGATTTAGAAAGAGTTTAAATCTACCTCTCTTGTTTGGTCATTCATAACAGGAGGATTAGAGAATACAGCCATGAGAGTCAAGGAGTTTGAACAGCTAGAAAACTTTGTGTTGCTCTTTTAAATAAAGTACAAAAACTACATTTTGAAAATATAGCCCTATTAGGTTGTCTTACCATTGAACTGTGAGACAGAGCAGTCGGTGTACTCTTAGAGATGGTCACACCACTTAAAAGCAAAATCAATGGGTTGGGTATGTTATGAGTCAGACCTTATCTGTTGAGCTGTTTGGATGGTGGAAAGGGCTTTGGCAACAATTTCTTTGAAGAAAGCCCCTGACCATTATGGATAAACCTGCTGGAGAGAGGTAGCTGGGAAGAAAGTGATGTCTGAGGCTCACCTCAACAGCCCCTCATCAGCTGGCATAGCCTGGGATGAGAAATGAGCTAAGCAGGGCATATCCCATCAGTTGCCCTGTGTGTCTGCCTCCACCTGCTTGTAAGCCGGCCAAATATGCTGGAGGTGCATCAAGGGGCAGCCCAAGTGTTCAGGGTCCCAGAAACCCTTACCAAACATGGCACTGAGACTGCCCAAAGAGCCCAGTCTGGCTCATGTTCCAGCTCTTGGGGCAGTAGAATGTGTCTCTGAGAAATTACAAATCATTGAGGTAGAAAGAGGCAGCAGCCTCTTTGCCTGCAGCAGCTTGTTCTGACTTCACAAGCCTTCAGGTCCTCTTTCCTCCCACTCAACCATCAGAAGTGGTGTGTCTGAATCCCCCAACTGCATTGTGGTGGAAGATCCCAGAAGGTGTATTTTGCAACATTTATGGTGCCTCCATAGAGCTTAGTCCTTCCACGGAAAGAGCTCAGGGAGTCCAGCATTTGGAGCCCCAGAAAATGTGAAGGTCAAACCACTTCAGAGAGACAGACAAGCAGGAAAGTACACAGAGGGTGCTACCTAATCCACATTGTGATAAAAAATGTGATACCTCTTTTCAGGTCCCTTCAGTTTAGGGGGATAAAGCTGCTCAATCACGCCTCAGACTTCTCGGGAAAAAAAAACTCTGACAGGACAAACTTATTTGCAATGATTGGAATAAAAGATATTTCTAAATGAAAAGAAAGATATAATAGTAGCCAAAGACATGCTTTTTAGCCAATTTATCTGCAGACCGTTTTCTGACCACAGTGAAAATGTATCACATCTGCTTTAAGTGTTACATTTTTTCAATATAATAGTTCTTTCATTATTCATTTTTAAGCTGAAAAGATATATTATGGATGGAACAAAGGACTCCTACCATTATACTTAACAGTACTCCATACAATTCACCTCTGACTTATTTTAAGAAGCTTCTGCCTTGTATTACTTTTTAGGTGTTATTTATTATGAGGAATTGCCCCTAATTTTATGGAATAACTGTGTATATAACCACAACATACAGAATGTTTCTGTGAAATTCTTCCTTTGTTTACAGTAGCATAACTCATACTAACCTCAGTTAATATGGAAAAAAAAATCAAGACATTTTAGAACTCCTATCTGGATTTAAGATCTAAGTTTAGTTGAGTGAAAGTCCTAGCTTTTTCCTATTTTAAGAATTTATTTTGAAGTTACTGCTTTTGATTGGAGCTATGAGTTTAAATACCTTTCAAAACTGTTAACCAATGTGATATGCTTTAAGTCACACAGCCAGAATCAGCCCTGAGGATGGCCCTGGATCATTTTCTTCTGTTGGTCTCTCTTCTTACCAGAGCTTTTAAACCTTTCTCCTGATGTTTAAACAGTAATAGGTGGCTATGCAGACATTTTCTCACTAAAGAAGTCTAAAAAAAAGAAAAAAAAAGCAAAAAATGCCTTTTTAGGTGAGGCACTTCAGGCTCACCTGGTATTCAAAAAAGAAACAAAGTGTGAATGTTATAAGATGGATACAGATATGTGCATAGAAAAATGGAAAATGCACCTTCTCGCCCCTTCCCCAAGAGATAAATTGCTGTTCCACGCATGAACACAAAAGCAAATAGAATCCTAATTACAGCTCTTGTAGAAAGCACATCATGATCTATTTTAATCACTGATAAGAAATACTGTTTTAAAATTCAAAACTGCTAGCACCTCTTTTTTTTATGATGTTATTCTTTCCATCAAGAAACAGTCCCAACCCCTTCTCCAGTCCCTTAGAAAGGATCATCACCTGCATTTACAGGCGGGGAAGTCGTGGCAGAAGCTGTGTTTGAGCAGGGCAGGACAATGCCAGGAAGATGTCCTGGCTGGGTGGCCCTTTCCTTCTTCTCACCCTGGAGCACACAGCCTCCTTCACACACAACTGGTCGTGTGTTCCTTGGAGCTGGGCTGTAACTCCAACAAGATTGCTGAAAAAGCCAAGTGTGCTTCCATAAATGGTATTTTGACCTTTATCACAACCCACAATTCTTGTGGGTGTGGTAAAGCTCCTTTAAACACTTGGGCTTTGTTTCTGTTGCTAAATAAAATTTATCCAGGGAGTGTGTTTGAGCACTGACTGCTGAGCATCTGTGCTGCCTAACTATGAGTGTGTTCCCTGGTGGTTTTGACCTGTGCTATACGGTGCTCTCTAAGGCAATACCTACTCCTGGAACTGGGAAATCAGGGAGAAGAAATCAGTTTCAACAGAGAATACAGATAAACCTGAACCACATTTAAATGCCTCTTGCCAGGACAGACCTTTGAGGTTCAGCAGACTCTGCACCCTCCAACATCTGTGTGCTGATGAAACATATGCATCAGACTCACGTGAACAAAGCACCATTTTGGTGGGGCTGCACATTATTTCAGGCATACTGGATGAAAAAAAAAACCAACCTAAAATTGTGTCTATGTCTTAGGGACACCGTTGCACAGTGCAAAGGACAAAGGTGGGGTGGTAGAAAGGACCAAAGCCAAATACTGCAGATGCTGTCAGACTGGCCTCCAGGCCAGGAATATTCCCTGAATCTGATTTATTTAGCAGTCTTGAAACAGCATTAGAATCCAGCACAAATGAGTTCTTCCTACTTTAAAGTTTTACTGTAACAATTGCTAATCCTTCTGTTTTTCTGATTTCTTTAGACTTAAAATCCCTCTGCATCATTCCAGCAGACCTTGATAGAAATCTGGGGGAAAATTAATCAGATTTAATGTAAAACAACAGTGGGAGTTTCATTATTAAGTTAATGCAATACTTTATTAAATATTAAATATTTAATCAATACTTCTCAATTATTTAAGTAACAACAGAGTCAAATTTAATTTCTCTTGAGCTGGGATGATAAAATATTCAAAATATTTTTTAAATTTTTCTCTCTTTAATTTTTTTCTGGCATTGCCAGTGTCTTTAACATCTCCATTCAGAAATGTATTCAAACCTCAGGAAACCATACAGCAATTTCACTCTCTTAACATGTAATTTAGAAGTTCATCAATCAGGCAAAACAAAGCTGTTCTGCCATTGATTTAAAGGTTGCCATGAATATATATTGTCTTACAGAAAACTAAGTCTTACAGATCTGAGGTTTCCTCCTATTAGCCTTTTGAAAAAAGCTATTCCTGTACTTATGGAATAGCTGCTGTTTCCAAAGTGGGAGGTGCTCATCTTCCTTCACTTTCTACCAAAAAGCAGAGCTGCACCCAGCAGGTAAATCTGCTGGCATCTCAGCCTGGTAGTATATTCATAAATACTCAAAAAGCCAATGCACAGGCTTGGTACTTATTGGAACCAATGAGTTACTCATGTGCATCTGAAGGTAATTGAGATTCTTTCCTGAGGGTTTGTTCTTAGGAGCCAAAAAGTTTTCGTGATCTAATGGGACTTCGTAAAATAGGCTGGTGTTATAGAATTTTCTTGTCCTTCTGCCCAAAATAGCCCTGTAACTTCCTGAAACAAGTTTTTACCATTTGGGGTTTAAACTGTGCCTTCCATTCCTCTGCTGTACCAGAAATATAGGTTTGACTGTTCAATCTTTTGGTGTCCACAACATCTGGTTAATGAAGGCTTAGAGTGAGCTGCAGATAAATGCTGGGGACTTCATAGACCTGGGCCCAAAGAAATGTTAAAAGCCGCCTGAACCAGCTGATTCAGGATATACTTTGAGGTTTGGCATTCTCATAAAGAACTTTTCATGAGCACAAAGAAACTTTAATGGAAATGTTTGGGAAGCCTGAAATATACTTTAATCAACTGTAGAAATTTATAAGGGAATAAAAGTAAGTGAAAGTCTGGGTCATACCACCAAAGATTCCAATTCTACACAATTCAATCTTGAAATCTATTTCAAATAATGAAAAGCTAGTTATCTCTGAAGTAAACCACCTGACATGAATCAGTGTGTAAATTTCAGTTGTTTTGATTACTTTTAGTTGTTTGGGTGGGGTTTTTGTTTGGTTTTTTTGGTTTGTTTTTCTTTTTGTTGTTGGTTTTTCTATTAATTATTGTTTCAAATAAACCAGAAAAACCCCCAGACACATCAGTTCCAAACAAGCACAACACTAGATCTTTTTACTCTAAATCAGTTCAATGCTAATGTATTTCACAGAAAGGAGCATGCTTAGGTCAAGACTGTTAAATCACATTAAGCATTAAAAGCAGTCTGTAATTCTACAATGAACAATACTAGCAATCACAGTTTAACATCTGTGGAATATGAATCAGAAATATTTTATTTTTCTGCCAAAGAAAATGTGCAGGAAAATTAATTTCTCTTATGGAGACAAGAATTTTGAAATGAGAAGTGAAATGGCAAACTGTTTCTCATTTTGGATTTTTTTTCTTTTAAATATGAACATTAAAAAAAAAACAGGTAGAAAACAGTCTATATAAGTTTCAAAAACCTCTTAGCATGTCATCTGGCACAGCAGGTGTTTTCTTTGTTGATTGACTTTTTGGATGGGTCAATATCAAGTATTATAAAGATGGCAAGTTGAAAAAAAGGAGAGATGGTTAAGACTCTTTCCAATCTGTAATGCAGAAATTCTTTGCATTGTAACTTCACTTCAGATAAATATAAATATTTTTATAACAGTGCAATTACTCACTGCAAAGTCTTAAACTCTCTATTTCTACCACAAGTTATTACATTTCCTTCAAAAATTGTGGAGTAAAATCCTAGGGTTGCTGTTTTGAAGGAAAGCACTGTGGCTGATCATGCTATAGCCTTCTGGCCACAAATCTTCTGACAAATCCAGCTTAGGACATTTACACTCACTTCTCTGACCTGTCCTTTTTGTAAATGGCAAATTTATTTATGCACAGGGAAGGTGCTAGGATAGATTAGGGGGTGTTTTCTGGTTTCAATGTTTTTGTCTGCTATGATGTACCTCTACATTAAGCCCAGATGTTACGTAGTAGATTTAATATAAATAAAATAAATGTGTTTCAGCTTGCCCAGTATTGGATTCCCTAAGCACTGTGCAGATGCCTTGGCATAAAGAGCAAAATTCTTTTTGTGAAATGTGGTCACAATGGATGTGATTTTCAGAGATAAAATTATGTTTAGCTTTATTCTGGTGACTCTGAAGTCTCTGATAGACTTCCATCCATTTCAGTGGAGGTAGAATAATTAGGTCAACAGAGATGGTTTCTGATGGACTGATCTTAAAGCAGTAGCTGTTTTCTGTGACAGGTCTAACCTTTCTGTTTTTGGTCAGAACTGGCTGTCATACTCCAAGTTGCCTGTCAGCAGTCTAAAGGCTACTTATTTTGAGGGATGTTCTGGGATACTCCAAAACAAAAAAATGCTGTAGCAACTGCATTGCTTTGCTTACATCATTTGTTAAAAAGAACTTGTGAAATAATAGCTACTGCTCATAGGAACAAAACTTTTCCTGAAGCCATTGACCAGTTATGTCGTTCCTTCATGCATTCATCTTTGTGCCTGCATGGTGTCTAGACCCCTTGGAAGTGTTTGAAAATAGGAACAAAAGCAATATTTCTTTGTGTTGTCTTCAAATATATGCCCAGTCAATGGAAGGTAGAGGTGAGCACCAAGCCAGCTGCTTGATTGCTGTGTATGCTCAGTTTCCCATGAATGAGTGCTGGTCAAAAATTAGGCCTGTTCTGGAATTTAATATCATGAGGTTCTGATGCAAACATCACTCTTGGACAGCAGGAGTGCTATTCCCCTCATTTAACAAGAATCAGACTTCAGTGCTCCTTCTCCATTCAGAGAAAGTATGACAAAAGTACGTGTACTACCTTCCATCCTCATCAATAAGGTTCTCAAACTCAGAGCTACATTAGGAGTAAGTTTCAATGCTTTTTTTTTTTTTCCAAGCTGTGATTTTGTGTCCATAAACTGGACAAACTAAACAAACTCCTTTCTCTCCCTTAGTAGAGGCTGGTGTTTTGAAAGCTGAAGACTGTTAGGAGTTCTGGTTATACATGACTGGCTCATGTGATGCCTGCTTGTACAATAGGTGGCTCCAGAGTCAGCCAACTCCATCTTGCCCAGAATGTTTTCCAAGCACAGGTTATAGAGGCCAAAACAATTTGGGGTTAAAAAAATAGGCTAACCTACTTTACAGAGCCTTTTACACACCATGCTTTAGAGTAGCTCCCAATTCAGTTTCTAATAATTTGAAACCTTGAAAAATATTGTGTGAAAGCCATCTGAGAGGCTGAAATGCATTGAGGTCTAGAGGTGCAACTTGGAAAACTCACTGCTTTTTCTTTTTTCCAGTTCTAAGGTATTTGAAAGTCTCTGAAGGGGACTATTCTAAAAATCTTTTTCTTGCTACTCAAACTTTCCTTGAAACTTATGAGTCAGAAGAGCAATTTTTTGGATAGTCTGGAAATGTAATCATAAATAAGTAAATGTAATCCAGAAGAATGGGCACAAAAGGCAGGTTGCTAGCTTAAATAAGACATGAGACAGAAATTTTTAATGTGCCAGTTTGAGAAAAATGTTGAACTGATGAATGGAAACTATTATTGGCTTTTAAATTATTATTTATAATTTTGATTAGGGTGTTTATCTCTCTAGTTGCAGTTACTAAGGAGGATCCATTGAAGCTGTCTGCTGTGTCCAGGGCTGTGCAGGTGAAATATGCATGTGAAATGGTAGTCTCTAATCTAAACATAGCATTTAAGACATCTCTTCATGTTACCCTAGAATACTTCTTGAAACCCATGGAGCTTCATAAAAACCTAACAGTTCAGGAGCTGTAACACAAAATTTTGAGCTTGACAGGTCTCAGGGTTCTGTTTCTGCCAGCAAGAATTTCTACCTGCCCATGTTTTGTGAGCTGCTGACTAAATATTTATGGAAAATAACTTATACAGTGCTACTTACCTGTTTCCTGTTTAAGGTCTAACCCTCTGAAATTATTCTTAGGCTTATGCTTGTTTTAATTTCAGCTCTCAAATAATAAAGGCTCAGGCAATTTGAATTAATACAAACTGACATTTTTTTCTACTCTCACACAGTCTCTGTTTATTTATTTACTTATACAAAGGCCTCTAGTTTGTTTAAGTTAACACAAAATCAAATTGTTGCAGGGCAGATAACTTGCTACCCTGTCCTTGTGCTGCAGAACTCCCCACAGTGGCACTTGCAAGCTCAGGTTTCCCATTCTGACAGGGGTTGGGCAGACAACTGCATAGTACAGTGTGAACTTTGCTCTGGCTGGCTCCACCTGGACAGGGCAGAGGCTCTTTCCTTCAGCCCCTTCCCCTCTCTACAGTAAATCTGTGCTGGTCTGTTGTTGATATGAAGTGTCGCAGGCTGTGCCATAGTGCCCTTCATGTAAGAAAGCATTGGAAATGCTGGCACAGCGTAGTTCTCTCCTGTTGCTGTTAATAATGCTGCTCATCTGTTTAGCAGTGCTGCAGAGAGCTATTCCAAGAGCAAATCAGAGGAGCAGAGGGCATTTTGGTAGTAAGTTTATCTGGGTTTGTTTGGTTCCAGTGGTCCTTGCAGGACCATTCAGGGACCGAGGCTGGGACACGAGGTGTGGTGCCATGCCCCCCTTGGAGACATGGGCTCTGCCCTCTGGGAGCTCAGCTTCAGCATCTGCCACCAAAGCACTGTGAGATGTACTTGGCACCAGACACAGCCAGTTCCCAGCAAAGCACTTCAGCATGTGCTGAGGCATTGGGTGAACACGGAAAGATTATTAAGATTTTAGATGGGGTTATGGGCTTTTTTGAATCAGGTTGTTTTCTACCTACTTTGTTCAGCTTGAGCCCGAGAGATTTTTACAGATGCTGAGCACTCACTGCAGGAAAATTGAATAGGAGCAGAAAATGCAGGATGCTTTCAAAAATCAGACCTTTCCTGGAAAATGGCAAAAAAGAACTGGCATTTTTGGATGCTTGTGTCCTTAATGAATAAAACAGAAACTGAAAAAAAGAAATCTAGCAACTCTATTCCTAATGTACCAACAGGGTATCTCTGGTTTCAGCCAGGTACAAATAAGTATGAGAAGACACAAATTTTCTTGAAGCTGGCCTAGAAGAGCAAGTGATTTATGATCATATTCAGGAAAAGTGGGTTTGAACGAGCTTCCAAGAGCCAAGTCATCCTTTGGACTTTACTCAGGCCCTGCTGAGTTCAGAGGAAGTCTGACTGACTCTCACCAGGTCAGATTCTCCTGCTATTGATGTTAATGGCAGTTTTGCCTGGATGTAACTGGTCCAGACACAGAGTTATCACCTATAGGACAATGCCCCCCCTCCCACATATATATCATACTATAAATATAATATCAAGTGGTTTAATTTCAGTATATATTTCCCAGTTCTCAAACAATGTTCTTATAATAAATAGCCCTAACAAGAGACACATGTTTTTGTAAATATATAAATAGCATGCTGAAGTTACTCTTCAGTTGTGTTACAAGACTTTTCCTTTCTAGCACCCCACCTTTCCAAGAACTTTTTCCCAATTAATTGAAAAGAAGGGTGGGGTACACACAGCCCCAAAAGCCTTTTGTCCACCATATCACAGTGCTTTCCTACATTTCATTGGCAACCAAAGGTCCCAGATGTCGAGTTGCACTGGATACATTTCCCCAACAGCATCTGGCTCCCTGGCAGACCCTCCCAACCTGTTGCACAGACAGCTGTTAAGTCCCTTGGAGTTGCTTCATGCTCCAGTAGCAACGTGGCTTTGTTGTCAGTCTGAATAACCATGTTCACATGGATGCTGTATGCCTTTGATCCTCATAGTTTAGCTCTTGGCTGTTTTCTGGTTGGCTGCAGAAATATAGATACATTTCTTGCTGGGTTTCTTGGGCAGCATTTGTAATGCAGGAAACATTCCAGCAGTTACCATATACATGCTGGAGAGTCCTCTTTGTTAGGGACCTCTGCCTCAATCTCTAAACACCAGTGCCAGCTTTCTTTCCAAACAACCACAATCTCAGGAGAGAGGCACAGCTCCTTACCCCAGCCCTGGGTAGCCACCAGGCAGGGTCTCTTCACTGGGATGCTGGGAAGCAGAGGTCAGTCTGAAACAGGGCTTGTCTAGGAACACAGCTAGGAGCACTGACAGCAGCAAAGGGAGGCAGGAAAGTAAGACAGCAGCTTTTTAAAAAATATCCACACACAAGAGTGTATATACATTTATATTTGTGTGTGCAGGCATTGCTGTCATGGAACTGTGCATTTTTCCCACTTCCTAAAAGCTTTGAATAAGCTGCGCTGTTGCCTTGAGCAAAAAGGAAAGTAGAATTGGCTGAAATTTTTCACTTTGGACCTCAACTGGATTTTTTTATCTTTGAAAGTTTCAGAGGTGTGTTTGCAATTCCTCTTTCCTCACCATCTCTTGTTTGCAATGAGCTGTAATGAGAGGGGATTATTACAAGGAACAGAAGCACTTTTGCTTGTTGAAGGAAGGGTTAAGGGAGCTGAGGTCTGAGAGGGAAGGTGTAAGGGAGCTGGAAGCAGAGCAGTGTGGAGAAGAGCCAACAGGATTCTCCAGTAGAAGAAAAAACTCATAAATTTTTCCAGTAGTGACTGAAGTGTTCTGCATCATGTTTGGGTGTTTGATAAGAGAGGCACATCACAGGCAGCAGATAGGACATGCTCTCCCCCAGCAGTGCTGCTGTGACCAAGCAGTTAAAATAAGAAAAACAAACGTCCTTCTTCAACTGTTCAGCTGCCTCTGAACCCTGTTACAAACCCTGTGCCCAGCAGTCTTGATGAAATCTTGCTCTGACACAAGTTTCTACTCCGTCTTAAGTCTTCCAAAACTCCTAATGTTTGCCTAATTTTATTTGAAAAGTTCCTCAGTTTTGAGCCATTTCTTATGCAAACAATATTTCCCAATAAAATTTTGAAACTTCCCATGAAACACATCCTTCTAAAAGTATTGTGGTCAGGTCCCTTGCCTTTGATGGAAAAAGGCAGTGTCTGTATTAAAAATAGCATTCTGATTTGGAACATATTTGAGTGAACCCATGTGCTGCTATTAATTGGCACAACCCCATTGAACTGATTCAGTCTCTTCTAGGAAAGTACCATCTAGACCTTGGTTTCTCAACATTGTTACTAGAATCAAAAATGTATGGCAGTGCTCCAAGGATGCTAGAGAGATCATCTTGTCTGCTAGAACATAAGGTGCCCACATTTTCTGCAGGGGTCAAGAAACCTGAAGGTCATATTCTCCTGGAAATTCACTGCCTTTATTTCTACAGCTGTGTAGCACACAAACATCTACACACATACGTATGTGTCAAATGGGGAAAGGCTGTTGGAAGAAATCTAAATTTGCAAATATTACATTCGGTTCACTGTAAGTTTCACACGTCATGTCACCCCACTGTTTAATCTACATAGTGTGATTGACTTTGAATTTCTATCCAGTCTTGGCAGGTCAATGCCTGGTCCACCTAATCCTACCTTTATGTTGGCCATTGCTACATTGATAGAATTATGGCTGTGATTTCTTCTCAGTCTTCCATTGAGAAATTCTGGATATAGCATGGTGTGACTCAAATTTAGATCACAACCATTGCTCCTGAGGAACAGGCAGAAATGTTTCTGAATTAGAACATTTTATGAGCACTAACAGAGACAGAATGTCATAATCTGGAAGTCATCTTTTGTTGTCTCCAACACTGAAATAAACAGTTCTAAAACAATTATATGACTGGTTTTCTAGTTGAGACAGAATAAAGCTATAACTGTGTTTTAGATAAATATAATATTGTTTTATCCTGTACAAGCAAGCTGTATAGCAAGCAATGTTTTATTCAGAGTAAGTAGTCATTATAATTGAGAGCAGGAAAAAAGGCTGAATGTGGAAAAGTTCATTATACTGCAAGTGTGTTACTATATTTACAGAGCTATTGTATTTAATATTAAGAATAGTTTGTATCCCAGCAGGAGGGAATATGTAAATGTTCTAAATTGTGGTCAAAATGTGCAAGTGAATTGTTTTTTTCCAAGCACAAGTCAGTCAGAAAAATAGCAAAAATGTTAATTTTTTTGCATTTGATTTATTTTTTCAATTTTTTTGATAATCAGAGGCATTGTTTGTATTATTTTATTATTCGTTCTGATAAAAAAATTGTTAGGAAAGAAATCCTTCTTCAAAAACCCAATTATTTATGTAAGGCTAAAAAGGTTTATGTAGGGGTATGTTTATAAGCTGATATTTTCTTTCCATGAAAAATAAAACCGTCTGAATATTAATTAAAATAGCTTGATCATTAAAGTCCTCTAATCATTACCACAGACACTGGCTGCGATTCAGGAAAGTGTTTAAATACATGCCGGTTTATATTTTTCTGTCTCAGGGATTTTCCTAGGTTCTAGTATGTGTGCATAAGCATTCTTCCCAATTTCAGGTCCTCTCCTTGAACTGGCATTGGCAAACCCTTGTCTCCCTCCCTCCACGGGCAGACAAACTCAGGGTTTGTAAAGCAGGCTCAGTTGCAGTACACCATTCTCATGGTCTGATTCTGCAGCTCTTGACTTATGAAACATAAGACTGGGATATTTTCCTATTATGCAAAGTTGCACGTTTAACTCACTGTTGTTTTAACCCCCCTGGAAGCTTGAGACTGAAGTCTGTTTCCTTGCTGCTGCAGAAGCTTTGCTTTTCTATTGTGTGTGTGTCCTGGGTTGTTATTGTAGGGTTGTGATCTCGGGCTGTTTGGCTAGCTGTGTTTCTTTTTTAGTTTTAGTTCAGTGAAGCATTTGATCTGAAACAAAGTGAGCTATATGTGAACTGAATTTTTAAAAAAGCACAAATTTGGCACCTGGTATGACTATATCCATAATTTCTGGAAATTTTTTTTTTACCTGCTATATCCATAACTTCTGGATAAGTTTTGGGACATATTCCTCACACAATTAATTTGCTGGCTGGTGAGATCGTTTTGCTCCTCACTCAGCCCCGAAGTAGCAACCTGAAATACATCTCTCATGGGAATATGGGGGGGAAAAAAAAGTAAAAACTAAACCTTGCCTTGCTGTATCAGCACACAAACCGAAACTCTTGCGAGTGGATGCTGCGAGTGGAACGCTTGTGAGCGGAATTGCTTCATAAACGCAAAGGGAATAAGAGAGATGTGTCAGTGCTCCGTGCAGGCAGCATCCTGAGAAATACCTGTAGAACAGGGTACCAAATCCCCGGCTCTGGGGATGGTTGGTCACGGCCGCTCCCCCCGGAGCACCGAGCGCGATTTGGGGAGGTCTCGGCTGACCCCTGGTGGCTGCCGGGCCCCCCCGCCCCTCCTGTCCTCCCCTGCATCCCTGAGCTGCTCCGGGCATCCGCTTCCACCTCCCCGCTCCATCATCAGCAGTTTTAGATCTCAAGCTCCCCCTGCATGAAAGGCGACTTAGAATCCTTGTGCAGCTTTTTCTTGTCCTGATGGGATCTTTGTTCGTTTGGTTTTGTAATTTTTTTTTTTAATACTTAAAAGAAAGTTTCTATATACACAAAGAAAAAATATTTAAAAGAAACTTGTGTCTCCAAACTGCTGCAGAAAAGGTAGCAACACAACTGCATGTCTGCTCTTAAGAATACCTCTTGCATAAAATATATCTGCACTTTCTTTCAGGTTTTCTTGAAGAATAGAGTAGAAATGAATATTTATTGCCTTTCAGCACACCTAACCTTTTTGACTTTCCATACCTAAGGCTTTTAGATTTTCAACAGGTATTTGGTTTGGTTTTTTATAAGAGCACAAAAGAAACTGTCAGCGTAAATTCTTCAAAAGAAACTGATTTGTGAGAAGTTGAAATCAATGCAAATTCATTGAATCAGACACTTAGTGCCTGTAAAAGGAGAAGGCAGTGCAACAGTTAAAGTGAGGAAAAACAAATAAAAACAGAAGGGAGGAAATGTAGAACAAAGTGAGATGACTAATACACCTTAATACCAAGATTTATTCTATGGATGTATTCTGCGCAATCCTAAAGAAAGGATGTTATTCTGTTTTTTGGAGGGACCAGGTTTTTTTTCTGAGTACGTCAGGAATTAATAGGTGTTATATAGAGTTGATATTATAAAAATACTTCCAGATCCTGTCCTGCCTTGGTACGCAGGACCTGAGCACATCTTTTGTGTGTATATTATATACACACAAAATATATGTATAGCTATATATATTTTGGTTTCAATCTCACAAACACTAGTTTCAGTGGATTTGCCATATGACTTACATGATGTGTGCATAAATGAAAGAAGAATTAGGTCTTTTGTTTGGGTTTCATTTTAATAGAGAAAATCTGTAGAACTAAACTAAACCCAGTGGAATGGCAGACTTGCATTTATGTCTACTGCAAAAAGCATCTCCCTATTCTTATTATTTTTTAATTTCCATTCAAGATTGCCAAGATACATACAGTACATGTAAGGAAGCCTTTCTCATCTAAATTAGCAGCACCAATTTGTTATATCGCACTCTCCTATTTTTGAAGGGACTTGCTAAAAAGGAAATCCCACAATCTTGTCACATGTATAAAGATATGTAACATTCCTACTGGATTCTTTATCAAAGAGATCAGTGCAGTTGTATTCCCACATTCTCATTTCTCCTTTCAATGTATTCCAAGTTCTTTTCTTTTTTTTTTTTTTTAAATCTGAAAGTGTTGTATATTTTTCATGAGACCTTTCTGACCAATTCCCACTAAATCAGAAGGGTGAAGTGAATATATCTGGCTATGTTACAGCCTTCTCCTAGTGGGCCATTTGCAAAATGTTTTCAGCCTTTGTTAGGAGGACTCTCTACATGTACCCACAGAGGTGTAAAACCATTCAAGAGAAGCAGTCAAAGCACAAAGCAGAGGTTAGAGGGTTTGATACAGTTTGTTTTGCCTTTTCTGTCATTCTTCATGCCCTCCTGACACTTCTCTTTATACCAAGTGCCTCTGAAGTAACGAACTCAACCAGTCACATCACCTAAATGTAATCCAGAGTTCGGCCCAAAACTAAATTACTGAATTAGAAAGCTTTTTTATTGGCAGTTGTCCCTTTATTGTTTTTTTAATTGTTTGCTTAAGAGATGGAGGCAGGCTCTCTGTCCCTGCAAATTACGGAGTTTCATTGTCTTCTTGAGGTGTAATTCTTACAGAATAAGGATGAAACTGAGACCTTTTGGGTTCACCTCTGCCAGTGTTTCAGCTGCTGGGTTCCAGCTTTGTCCCTGTCAAGTGGGTAGACTCTTATGTCAGGCATCACTTATGGAATGTCACGCTCACATTGCAGATATATGGACACAAAATCCTAGTTTCATGGCATCTGCCTGTCCTGTGAGTTTGGAAGAATTATAATCCTTGGTTTGTATTGCTGTTAAATAATTTTGCTTTATAAGGTAAGCTAAAGCCCATGAGCCATGCCTTTCATTAGGCTGTAACCTGGATGACATGGTTGTGAACACCAGGCCATTTCATACCTGATGCAGACAAGGCTCTTTGCCTCAAGCAAGTCCAAATCTGCATTAACAGGATAGCTGAGGGGTAGACGATCTGGCTGCACATAAGATGACCTCCAGATCCTTGCTGGGTTTTACCACAAAATGTGTCTGATGGAGTGATGGACTGAACCAAAGATGACACAGACCTTTGTTTTAACCATGTCTTCAAACGAAATCTTCAGATAGCTCAGCTATTTTCTTGTTTGCTTTTATAAGCAGCAAAAGTGTCTTGGATCTTTAAAACAATTCCAATTCAGCCATCATTAGGTGAGGATCTATGTAGCAGAGTATGAGGAAGTTCAGCCTTGGCTGACTGAAATGTTCACCTTCTGGCTTTAAAAAGTGTGAGAAGTATGCTCCCTGATTGTGTGTTGATGAATAAAGTTAATAGAATTTTTAATATAAGGTGCAACCAGTGGATCCAAATCTAGCACTGCTTTAAAATATGAAATAGATACTTACCTTATAAAACTGGAAAGTTTTTCTTTGGTAGCCATGGCAATTTACAGGTGTTAAATTAACCACAATGGAACTGCCTAGCTCCCTGATGCAACAGAAATATTTTGAGACTTCCTATGAAAAAATTATTAAAGCCCTGCAATATAGAGAGTATAAAGTTCAAACAAGAACAGAGAATGCAAAGTTATATCTGTATTTCTATGAAATTTCATAAAATGGGATTTTACACTGCATAATACAACCTACTGCTTCAACCGAAATAAGGAACATAGTTTGATATTTTCATTAAATGCTAAGTATTTGTAGATACTGGTGACAATTAGGTGTTGTAAATGCAGTCATCAGTTTGAAACTGAGCATATAAAATGGTATTTTAATAAAAAATACAGTCACCTTGGTACCTGAATCTACCCTTACTGTATTGCATGGCAGATACTCTTTGCATTAGACTGCAGTCACAGGTTAACAAGAAGAGAAATTTCAAGGCATAGAATTAGCTACAGAAAAGTTCTCCCAATATTGAATGAATGCAATAAAGACACAGCAAAATTTACAAGGAAAAATTTAATAAAATATTGACTATAAAGAATACAACATTCTATGTCTGCTCCACAGCTTATATCCAAAACTGTGCATGTTCAAAAGTCCATGCAAATTGGACTTAATTTACTTTGCTTCTATTTCCTTCTTCAGGAATATGAAGTGAGCACAATAATTTCCCTTTATTTTATCTATAAATGGTTTCCTATATAGGAGCTTATTAAAAAGGAGGCAGGGTTAGGCTGTCCAGGATCTTAGAGTGATTATGTCTTGGCAGCTCAAGAAGAGGCTGAGTCCAAATCTCTGACTGTTTGCTAGCATCTCGCCAACACCATGGATTCCCCTGATCAGGCTAAGAAATGGAGTGACAAGTGGACTCTTTCCCAGCTCTGTTTTTGTCATTGCTGCCAACTGACAGCTTTTGGTACGATATTAATCTTTGGCTGTGTAGAGGGCAATTGGAATTGCCATGCTGAACTCTGCCAGGGATCCCCAAGTTTCTCTGTTAAGTTTCCATATTAAAAAAGTTACTTTCACTGCAAATGTTTCTATTGTTGAACAAGACAGGGGAAAAGAGTGTTGCTAGGGAGGCTGTGCCTTCTGTCGTTTTTCCCAGAAAAAGCTCATAAGGTGTAGGGAACACAAATGGCTGCCCTCCAGATGGTTTTTAAGAACATAAAGGTCCAATCCACAGACATAAGAATTAAGCTAATTTCATGTCACATCTCTTGGACCCGTGATAAATTTAGCCAGATATAGCGTACTAATTGGTAGGTTATTGATTTTTCCATTGCATTGCGTGGCTGTTTATGGAACTGGACTGGAAATGGTTGTGAAGAACCAAGTTTGCCAGTTCCTGTTTGTGCACAGAAACACTCTTCGGTGTGCAGCTGTGGTGGAGTCGCCTCCTCAGGCTCTCCCAGCAGGGAGTACATCAGCACACCATGACCTGTTGATTATGCCCCTGTAGACACTTTAACCCTAAATGTCTGCAAACAGTACATAAGCATACACCTCTTGAGCATCTCAGAGCACACATGTAAAGAGCTAAATATCCATCCAAATTGTCCCAGGAAGGTCTGGACAGTGTTCCTATTGAAGGTTTACCCTGGGTTGCAGCTTTTCCCATGACCACAGCTTTCTGGAAGAACGGCCTATCAGGGGACCTGCACCTAGTTAATACCATCACAGGAAGAAACTTGCCAGCTCAAGATGGATAATGTGTTAGGGATAGTGGTAACACTTTGTCTTCCATGGGCCCAGGTTTCAATGTCTTCTTCCAAAAAAAAGCCAAAGAACAAAAGAACTTGGAAGTCAAAGGAAAGTCCTGGCCCAAGGGAGGTGCTCCGTGTGAAGTGTTTTGCACAGTTTTACTTCTGCAATAGTTCATAGATGAATGGGGGAACAACGACAGGGGCAAAGTATATTACTTACGTGTAGTATGGTCCAACTGCTTCTGAACCTTATCTGCCATTTTCCTGCATCCCTGTTATCTTACAACCCATGGTGGTCCACAGTGAGCTTGCCTGTATCCTCAGTCACTAGACAAAGTGACTTTTAGTTACTTTAAAACCTGTGGTGTTGGTGTGCCAGCATTGTCAGTGACTCCAGGCGGTGATTAAACACAGAAGTATTTTTCCCTACATTTATGAAACATAAAGATATTTGTTTTGATTCCATCACTGTCACCTCATTAGGCACCAGGAAAGTTAGGTTATACATTGAATCAGTTTTGCACTTGGTTTTGTTTACTTTTCATAAATTAACATGGTAATTCACTGTAATAAAATTCTTCGTTTACACAAAGATATCAAAAGGCATCGTCCATTATTCTCCTTAATGTTACAGCTTTAGAATGTGCCGTGAAAAGCTCTGTTTATATTGCAGCTGGATGGAGCACTTACCACAGAGCGTCACATCCCAGATATGCTCTGCTGCTCTGCGGCAGAGAAATGCCAAATCGTGAAGGAAAGAAAAAAGGATCCCACACAACTATCACCACCCCAAAAAAATCACCTTCTCCATTAAAACCTCTCTCTTCTCACTGAATTAATTATCCTGAACTCTGCCTATGCCCATTTGTATTCCTGTTTCTTGGCCTAGCAGGTAGCCACAAGGTGCACTCCTACATGCATGAGAAGGCTGAGTCCTATTACCTGCAGTGGTCACAAGGGCTGCTCACAGTCATTAGAGCAAGAGCCATCTGCAGTGAAGGCAGCACAGAATTTGGACAGACAGTGCACTTTTAACATTGCAAACAACTGATCCTCTACCGTCAAAGGCACAAAATGCTCTTCAGTCCCTCTGTGCCTTAGCAGGTTTTGAATTCAGGGTGACCTTCCCTACTGATCCAAAATGGTTTTGTTCTCCAAAGAGAAAATGGTTTTTACTGCCTCTAATTTCTGATGCTGCTTGGTGTTTGCAAACATGTTATTTCTTTCTGCTATGTAGCTTTGCTTTGGGGTTTAAGGCTATAGAAGAAAATATTGCTCATTTCTCACATGTGGAAGTGAGTTACTGAGAGCAAAACAAAGCCTAGCTTAAGCTTCTGTTTCTTCTTTTCTCTCTTTCCTCTTTAAGGACTGTTTATGTTTGCATGACCTGTAGGGGAACTGGAAGTGTACTAGATGATCTAGCAGAGCACAAAACCTCCACAAGTATGTGTGCTTTATTTGTGCCTCCTCTGAACGTTTTTGGGAAAAAAAAAGAAAAAAAAACAGGCAGAAAAGGGAAAGGATCTGATGGGTTAAAAATTCACTATTGTGCTTTACATCAGATAACATTCTGGCCTATATTTGCACCAGTCTCAGCTGATGTCACTGAATGGACAACACAAGGCAAATGAGATCCAGCCATGCTTTGCCACAGCACACAACAAAAGCACCCACAAGAAGAGATCTTCTTCTGGGCTTTCAACATTGATACTTTAAAAAACAGGAGACATGTTTTAAAAGACCATTTTTATGGACAAAACTTTTTCAGAAGTTTTATGAGCATGTATGGAACATATACATTAAAAAATCTTGCAGGTTTAATTTTTGGGATTAAAGATTTCAAATTATGGCACTTAGAAATAGGCAAGTAATTAAACCTTTCATCTAAAATACACAAAAATCTTGTATCTTTGATGGATGACACGATGACAAAGAGTAATTTTTATTAACTTCTGTATTATCATCCATTCAAGGTAAAGGG
The DNA here is from genome assembly GCA_013400955.1 of Drymodes brunneopygia. NCBI lineage: Eukaryota > Metazoa > Chordata > Aves > Passeriformes > Petroicidae > Drymodes > Drymodes brunneopygia. Next base: position 330,554 of record VZTZ01042091.1, read on the forward strand.
CAATAAATTAACTGTGTTCTGGAAATCCACAGCTTAGAGAAAGGTTTATCACACTGTTTCCAGCACATGGTTTGTGGAGCCCTGGATGCAGGGCAGTTACTTGCTGGCACTCTTCTCCCAAGACACAGGATTGCAGAGGTTCTAATGCAGGGTGGGTCCAACCCCTGTGGTGGACAGAAGTGGGCTCAGTAGATGTGGTGGGCTGACCTAAGCCACTGCAGTTGTGGTGCAGGCAAGCACTGAGCTGCAAGGGGCAGGGTAATCGCCACAAACTCACCCAAGATCTTCAGCCAAGTCAGGAAAAACGCCAAGCAAGAGGTATTGGGATATTAGGGAGTAACAGTACCCAGGGAAAGCTCTCAGCTTAGTGGTTTGGCAACATCTCCTTGTACAAGAAGCCTTCCTGCTCCATGGGTCGTGTCCCCAGGCTGCCCAGAAGCACATTAGCAGGGGGCTGGGGCCGTCCTCCTCCACCCAGATGGTCCTTCGCCTCTCTCCCACTTCCTGAGAGACTCCTCTTGCCACAAGGGCTTCTCATTGGACTTGATCCCAAATCCACACAGTTTATGGAAAGGTTTCTACTAAGGTCAACTGCTTTGGTTTGAGTCAGTGCACAGAGGCACTCCTAAATTTCGGGAGTTCAAAGTGGGGTCCTGAGGCTCCATCAAACATTGAGAGATGCGAGGAAAATGGTGACAGGCGTGGCCTGTGAAGGGCCAGAGTGGCTTGAACTCATTCTCTACCTTCCCCCTCCTGCATTTTAGGGATTTTTATGGAAAACACATTTGTAATGTATTCAATTGCATCTATGCAGTGGAGAATTAGATTGGCATAAAGGTAAACAACTGGCAAATTATTCATAACTCAAAATCTGCCCGATGTCTCTTTGTTCCAAAACTTTAGAAATTAGAGACTGCTCACCAGATGTTATAAAAGAAATTACTAATTTAACTGCTAAACTGCTAAAAGGCTCACTCTAGTAATATTTTCTTGCAGAAAATGTCTGTGTCTTGTTAAATGTTTATTGAATACTGTAATTATATTACATTTGCTGTTAAACGATATTGACATTTTTGAATGAAAAGGGGGTTTTTTTGTGTGTGTGGTTTTTTTTTTTAATCCAGGCAGGATCTATAACATGAACATCTGGTTGCAACCTAATGTGTGGCATTGAAACAAAAAAAAACCCTCCCCACCCTCAAAGAAAAAAGCCTTCTGCCAATGTTTTTCTCTGTGTATTATTTTTTCAAAGTAGCTCCGGCTTTTGTAGCACCAGCTATGATTAAGTACCAGGACTTTCTCACTATCAGCAAATGTTTAAAGGCAAGTAACCAGCAAAGCTTCAGCAAGCTGATGGCTGGTGAAATAAGGATATATTTAGCAATGAAACAGCTGTTTCTTGAGCAATAACCCAGCTGTTTGGCTTTGAAAATACCTGTTGGAGTTATTAATCATATTAAAAAGTAGAAAAAAATGCCCTGACTCTGGAAGGCATGAAACAGACATTTTAAATGCCTTTTTTTTTTTAATAAAAAGGTGGCTTTGTCACCATAAGGAGTGTAAGAGGGGAAAAAAGGGGGAGTTTGTGTTTGGAATATTTTAGAAGTACACAGGTATTAAAATAGATGCATTTAATATTCCTGCCAGCTGCCAATCAAGTTTCTTATCATCATTTAATGGACTATGCTCTTGTAAAACTCTTGCAAAATGCTTTCCGCCACAGTAATTTCCCTATTCATTCTCCCCCTAACTCTTTCTGTTGAATTACTGGGAAGGGTTCAGATGTGATGTTGACTAACTGCACCACTCCACGTACATTTAATTTCTCCCATTTCCTATTGGGTAATGGAAGACAGAAATTTGGCTCCCTTCGGCCTTGGGACCTATCCATAACTCAAAGAATGTGACTTCTACTGGAGGCTAAGAGTAAGGAATACGTATAAAATTCTACCATCTAACTGGAATGTTACAGACAGACTTTCTTTCATAGGGTTTCCCTGTCATGTAGTAGATTTAATCAAGAGAATCAACTACAGTGTGCTGGATCCAAAGAGATGTGAGACAAAAATAAATGTTTAAATTGCAACTTCTGCTATTCATAAAGGTGTTGCTGGCTGGGAACATCTTCAAAAGCAGATGTTTTCTTGTATGTAGATAGGACCCAATCCTGGCTGCTGTATGTGCATAAAAAGTAATTCTAGTGGCTCCATTGTTATTCCAGGTGGTCCCACGCTGCACAGCTGGAACCACTGCAAGAAAGACCTATGTATGTACAAAGCCCATGTTCTTTGGACAATGCATTAATTCACTAAAAAGTGGACAGATACATTTCTTTTGGCTAGGTTTTTGGATTTTCTGATTAAGGCTATTCAAGTTTTCTTTTGCTTTATGTCTTTTTAAAGAATAAGTAAATAGAACTAAACTCATATATGTTAAACATCATAGACCTGAGCTACTTTTTTCAGCTGGAACTGAATATAGCAACAGTTTTAAAGCAGAATGAAGTATTCTGACCTGTTAAAAGTGCATGCTTCATTTACAGGAATCTGAATTGGAGGAGATACACATTTTTACTTATATCATCACTTTTTATAAAATCTCCCATATGAACAGAAATGCATCTGTCAACAATGCAAATAGCTCAGACTTCCATCAAAGAATTAACTCATGCGTTGAAGGCTACATGGACTATCATAGCTAAAATCTGCTCCCATTTATCGTGGTTTGCATTTTTTGTACTAAGAGTAATCTGCCTGCTGTACTGCAGAATGGCTGGAGGGTCTGGCACCATTCCCTCCTGGACTCATGTGACATAGGATGAATGTGCACACTTTCGCCCTGGGGCTGGACATTCCCTCGCCTCACTGGATATAAGCTTACCTTTCTCCTTGCAATCCTGTGACTTCGCCAGACTTGAGATTTTGGGAAGGAGGCATTAGGAGAGCACATCATGACCCCCTTTCTGGCCACCCCCAGCATTAACCTGCTAATGACACTGTGACATTCAGAAAATAAATCACCTCAGCAGTAAGCATATGATAAAAATGTGTTGAATTCAGTAAATATTATGCCAAGGTATCATATCCAAATACACATAAACAGCTCACAGAGAGAAAAACCAGCACTAAGATAACTTTATATATCAATGGAATCATTCCTAGCCTGGAAAAGGTATTTTTGTTTTCAGATTCTCCATTTCCCCCAGAACAACACTATGACCTAGCTTGCACGTGTATTTTCACTTTGCAAAGGTTTCTTGCAAATCAAATTGAGGACAAAACTTGCCCAGCAGGCAACCAAATGCCCACATTATTTCAGGTATGTAAATGGGTGGAGTTAAAGCCTGGTCCGCATCAGGATAAGGATGTCAAAGAGCTGTGATTTATTCTGTAGTGATTTATATACACTGGCATTACAATACATCACTGAAGGCTAACAGAAATGACCCAGGGAAAAGGATTCCATAGAAAAGGTAGCAGCCAGTGAGGACTGAAGGCTGTCTCCATCACTGCCATGCTGCTTCACCTTCCCTTTCAGGGTTGTGTGGTTTCACCTGAGGCTGGGGTCCTCTGCGGCAGGGAGGTGAATGGGGCAGAGGAGCTTTTTCAGTGGTTACTGAGTGCCCTGGCAGGCTCAGTGTGAGTTTCCCACTGGCTTCTGGAAAGGGCCTCAGCCTCACAGATGGAAAAATTTGTCTCAAGGTACCACCAGTAGCAACAGGCCTGACATATTTACTGTTAATGCATTTTTTATTTTCCTCTCTTTGAGGAACATGAAATGCTGGGTATAATTTAACCAGCATATCATTATTAACACTGCATATCACTATTAAACATTATAACAATCACTGTAGTCTAATCGCATTCACATTTTTATAAATTATATTCATAAATACACACTATAGATGTGTGTGCATATTTTACAGAGAGAAAAACAGAAAAATCTTGCTAATATTATCTACCTCAAGAGGTTTACAGAAAAAGAGAAAGTTAATTGCCTAAGTGTAATTCTTGAGAAAAAAAATCATTGCTTGTTGTTTCTGAGCATTTTCAACTCTCTGGAGCAAATGTAGCTGTTAAAATTTTTTTGTGGAGATGATATGGTGTGAATTTAAAAAGTTCTCAAGAACTTTTTTACCAGCCTAATCATTGCTGAGCAGCTATCTAATGAACCAAAGGAAAATTAAGACATTTGTCAAGCTCTGAAAGAAATCTGACAAACAGCCTACCACAGTTCCCAATGGAGCCCTTCCTGAGTGCTGTTCTCTCTTTCTCATTCATTGTATGGAAAACCACAGGTGTTTGCTGTCATTTCAATTGCTCCTCATAGGGTGGGTCCCAGAACCAGAGGGAGGAATCTTTTTGTCATATCAGTCTGTGTTCACCTCCCATCCTGAAGCTGGATACTCATGCAAGTGTTTGCCCCCATGCCAGTCTATCAAGATAAAGATGCTAAAATATCTTAAAAGCTAATGACATAATCAATATTTTCATCATCTGTAAAATGCCATCTTTTCTGATGATAGGCATTCCAGAAAATTAGTACTATATTAATACATGAGAATATTTTGAAATTATTAGTTTCTCTGTAGTTTTAGCCCTTTTTTGTCCACGCATTTCCAGGCTGACCACAGCTGGCATGTAATTTTGCAGAACTTTTCAGTATTTTTGCATTAATTTCTAATGCACAGCATTTGCCATCACCTTCTTTTTCAGTCATTGTTGTTGGCTCACTGAGAGCACTGTTTCCATTGCCTGGCTGGATTTGTGTCCTTGTGAAATATTTGTGATCACATCTCTGTTAATTACACTAGAATGGGAACAGAATAGTCTCCAAACCGTGAGCATTTATTTTTAAGACTGTATTTAAGTACCATTTATTAAATCTCTGCTTCCTCATCCAAATTCTAACATTTTATTAGTGTTCCTATTTATTTATTGACTTTTACAGAGCAAGGATACAAAGTTAGGTTTCAGGACACAAAACTTTGTTTTATATACAGTTACTAAGTGTAGCTGAATCCAAGGCAAAATATACTAGAAAGTAGAAGATGCCAAGTCTTAGGGTTTGCTTGGATAGTTTTTATTCAGATATATTTTTCTTTTCATGCAGAATTCAAACATGCTCGCTTGAGCAATGCCATCTGCAGGCTTTCTATAGGCGGTGATTCTGTTCTTCCAGGTCTTCTTTTTTCAAAGACTTAAATCCATCCTGAATATGTGTGTAAACCAGCAAGATGTCTGTCTGCCTCCTAACTTCCCACTGCAGATATAAAAGTACTGTCAAAAGCAGCCTGTCATGCATGAGACTCAGAAAAGAGGAAAAAAAGTCCTGTCCCTTACAGTCTCTGGGGACAGCGATCCCCAAACTCCTTCAGAATCAGGAATCATAAACGATGCTCCTCCTGAACAGTACAGATGACAGGCAGGTTTCATGCCTCTTTCTCCCAGTAAGCCTGAACAACAAGGTCACCTTGTAGTTCATCTCTTTCCACAGTTCAGCTTGATGCAATTGAGGATGTTTTATTAGTTTCAGCTGAAGAGTGATGGCATGTTCCAAATCTTGTATATTTTTTCAACTATTTTAGTTAGTCTAATAAAACACAATACCTCTCTCTACACAACTGGACTTGGTTTTACCTTTAGACCATCATTGCTACAAAATTACTTATAGAAAGCAATGCATCTAAAAAATAATGTCCTTTTTAAAAAAAAGTCTTATCAAGTATAAGTGAAATGTCAACATTTTCATAATCTATGAGTACCATGAGCAAAAGCAGGATGTAGAAATGCTGGTGGTCTGATTCCTAATTGATTTAAAAGGCAATAAAGATAGATTGTTTCTTTTAAGGCTCTGCACTTTCTTTTCCTAACTCATAATCCCTGCTCTGCTCTACTCAGTACTAATCTCTCATAACACTGGTAGCTCTGCACGAATCTCACTCCTTGAAAAGGTCCTTATGAGGTTTTGTATCTCCAAAAAAGGCTTTCTCTTAGTTTTGTTCTTGAAAGGATCTTTTTGTCATGTCATGCAAAACAGAAAATTAAAGTCAGTTCCTCTTTCTCAGCCATTATGTCTGTGAACTAGAAGGGTCAAGGTGTGGATGATAAATCATTACCTGTATGAACGCTGTAGTGTTAGAAAGAGCAAATGATACACAATCCTGGAAGTCAACAGAAGGACCGCTGGAAGTCCAAAGAGGGCTAAGCTGTTTATCCATTTTCAATTGTTTTGTATAAGCTGCAGTTGAAGTACTGACAGATCATCTAAAGATAGAATTAAAATAAACCTGTGTTCCTTGGTTTAGGGACTTCAGGCGTGAACACTAAACTGACCTAATATTAGCCCTGCTTCCGAAGGTTTAAATCATTCTGTGATTCTAAGCATCATCTTTTTATATCAAAGTGCCTCTTGCTGGTGAGTTATAAAATTTTCCATCGTGAGGGAAATCTACAACACAAGGATTGGTTTTGTATGGTAGTCTATAGGATGGAGGCCTGTGCACTAGCTTCATTAAATCCTGTTTTGCTATTTTATTGTGCATGTTCTGTATTGTAGAGTGGTTTTTTTATATCTTGCAACCATGCCAATTTCTTTCTGTAGCTTTGCATCTCCTCCTTTCTCTTGTTCCTTTTACTTCATGCTCTATATGCATAAAAAATGAGCACCACTACCATTCTTAATTACTAACATTATTTACATGTAGACAGCTATCCACCAGTTATGTTCCTTCTTTATAAAAACACAACTGTAGTTTTTAGGAGGCTAATGCTAAGCCTCCTTTCTTTCTCTCAAGGCTTGAAAGGAAATATAAATCATTGGATTGGGAGCTTGTAAAGACAACATTAAGCCAGTATCAACTTGATGTAAATATTTCATGAAGACCTATCAGCCCTCAAACCATTATGCTTACTGCTTGTTCTCTAGTATTGCAAAGCTATGTTCACTAAAATATATGGAAAGCTATAAAAGTGCCTTTCACCTGATATTGTGATGTCTTCAGACCCCTACATAGGAGGGTGGTCTCATGGTTACAGCATGGGGCAGGAAGACCTTCCTTCATTGCCTGCCCTCGCACAGATTTTCTGCAGGACTTCAAACAAGTTATCAGAGCAGGTGGAACAGAATGGACAGTGCAGATGGCTGGTCAGAGGTCAGCATGCACAAGCCCACAAGGGTAAGAAATGAGTGAGGTAATATTTTCTCTGCCTTGGGCACCTGTTCTCCTTGCCCTAAAGTAATGGGATGTACTTTGTTGTTTCTAAATACTATATTCAAATATTTCATAGTTATATCACTATTGTAAATTAATGTTTTCTAGATTGCACTGCATGGGGGTCTTTCTATGAACTTCTATCAATAACCACATGCTCCTTTGCTTTGTCTTTTCCCATCTCTCCTTCTTTTCAGGTTATGCAGAAAGTTCTCAAGAATTGAATCAAATCAGTATTTCACCATTGACAAAATGAGCCATATTATTATCAGATATTTACATAATTATTCACTGCTATTGCTCACATAAATATATACATGATCTTTTTTCTGCAATGCTTTCATAAATCTCCAGATGAGGTTGATTCCTTCTGCTGAGAGATTTAATTGTTCGTATATGTTTTCCATGGGAATGATGAAAGCCAGCTAGAATTACTGCTCAGTGAACTAGAGCAATCCTGGATTATGATGAATGGAAAGAGTGAATGATCAGTGACTGATGTAAGCAAAACATTACTGAGTTTGAAGCACCTATAATTAGAGGGACATGATATTTCAATTGAAAGTTGCCATGTCAAACATGGGACAAATATAATACTTGTCTTTTACTCCTGAAAGATTTTGAGCAAGAAATTAGTTAATCACAAAATGGCATGTGGTTATTACATAGCAAGCTTGCATAACTTTGTCAGAACAGGTCTCATTTACATCAGGAATTAATTTAGCAAGTGAGAGCTAAAACACTGGGAAATGTTCCTTTGGATCTTGAGCTGATCCTGGATACACAAAGTGCTGCAATCACATTTAAAAAATTTATTCTTGTCACTACTGAAGAGCTAACCTTTTTTACTACAGCTTGTCATACCTGCTAGGCCTCTGTCTGAAATACCTCAGGAAACATTAATCTGGGTTCAGGTTGCTGCCTGGAAATTCCTTGTTTGACTCATTTAATTTGAATCAATAGCTCATTTTTTAATTTGTTTGCCCCATAGAAGATTTGGCTCACAGACTACAGGGTGGTTACGTCAGAACATGTCAGGAGGCAGCTGGAAAGCTTACCTCTAAGGATAGTATTTACAGAGCTGATGATTGTACTTAAAAGGATGTGACCCATATACAGGAAATCGTGGAGATAAAGTAGCCCTGTTTTTCTAGTAAAACTCATTTCTGATGAAATCTTAGAGTCTCTGAGACATAACTCAGAACTGAGTGTGAGCAAGAGGAGGTTGTAAAAGAACATCACTTCTGGACCAGAAACTAAGCAGGTCAAAATAATTGGCTTTAATTAGAGGAGACAGAAAGTGGACAGAATATTGGATTTTGGAGGCAAGACATCAGGAGTGCAGATCTTTGCCTCCTGTACAAAGCAGTATGTATAATCAGAGTCCTGGTGGCACACAGTGGACCTCAGGTTCACCTCAGTCCTCATTTCCTGAGGTTCTTTTGACACCATTGAAGTCTATTAAAGACAATCTTCTCTGGCAGTATTTCAAGAGCAAAGGGATATTATGAAATGCAGCAAGAGCAGAGAAAAATAAATGATCATCAGTAATGTCCTTTTAACATTGTGTATGTAGAGGGGGTGTATGAGCATGTGCACACATGCAAGTAATCTGGATTTAAACTGATTTTTTAAATTAAATGCTGTCAGATGCACAAAATGAACAGAAAAAAAAAGTTTCTATTCTGTATTGTCCGCATTTGGGTAAGCTTGGCTGGTAACAGTGATGAATAAAGAGAATCAAGAGAAAACCAATTCATACTGGTGCTGCTGCTTTAGGAGAAAAAACTGGTATCCAGTTGTGGTGCTTCATACAGGCTTTGTTACAACTCTTTTCCTTTGCCTCTCTAAAGGGAAATAGATCAGGGCCAGCACACTGTATATATTAGCAGGTTAACATACTGGGCTATACTTGCACTTTATTGTAAATGTTTTTGGTACTTCTTCTAAGTCTGTGTTTACCTTGGGTATTTTCTTAGTTCACACATGTGAAATAACAGCTGGGACTTGCCAAAATATAGCAGTGAAGTGCTGTACATGTAGTAGCTTTAAAACTAACACAGGTGTCCTAGATCCCTTACACAGAATAAACAGAAGCACACGATCAAGAGTGTGTCTAACTCCTCTCTTCTGGAAATGACGTGTCTTGAAATGCTTGATCTGACAATTGCAGCCTCTCAAGAAAGAAGTATCACAGAGGTGAAATGCTGTTGATTTCTACAAATAAGTGCTCTGTCTTTATTTTTTTCATATAAATGCATTATCGTCATAACTTGGAGCTATCTATTTCCACCCTTTCTTTTTCAAAGGGAAGGCAAGTACATTTAATGAGCTCAGTTCACTCCTGGGTCACACCAGAGCAGAAGGACAAGACCTCCATTGCTGGAAAGACCACCCAGAGAGGAGGAAGCTGCGCTTGCCCAGCCGGGAGGTAAGACAAGAAGGTCCCAGCAATTTTCTTCCAGAGCCCAAGCCATGAGCACCAGCAGCCTCCCAAGCAGAAGCCTTGGGGCTCTGGCCACGCAGAAGGGGTCTGTTTCTTTTCAGTGTGAGCACACCTCACTTCCTTTGTGCTGGCAGGGCTCTCTGTGAACAAAACAACACCATTGCATTGAGCTGCTCAGTGTTTTTATGGTATATTTTTCTTTTGTTTTTGTCTCCATGATTTTACATTGCACTCTTCTTTCTATACGTGAAAGAGAAATAAAATAGGATAGAGTATAGCAGTGGTAGCTAATATACACAGAGGAGGAACTTGTCATGGGTTTGTCCAGCTGTAGCCAACTAAAATTGCGTAGATATTCAAGAATCCCAGTGATAATGCACAGGAGTAGTGAAAATTCAGGACAAAATCCAGGGAGTATGACATACACAAGCGTCATATTCCCATGGGAACACTTCTGCCATATTGTTGCCTGCATAATGGACTGGAAGTAGATAAACAAGCTCAGGCCCATACAAGAAAGAATAGCAGCAGGTTGCTTGTCCCAAACAGGTATTGCTTTGCAAAGATGCCCTTATAGTAACATCCAAAGCACTGTAAGTGAAGACATGCACTTGGCAAACTCACTCAAGAGGAAGTTGCATTTTCCATAGTAATTCGATTGACCTACATTTCTCATGAAAGAATGTGATTCATGCTGTCTGTAAGAATACAAATTAATTTGTTGGAAAAGAACCATTGACTCTCTGGAATCAATGTACTCAGTTTAAAAATCTGTAAGACTGGACAGAAGCTTCCAGTACTACAAATAGAACTAATCTTGACAAATGGATCTACATTATTAGTTCTAGCACAGAAATTCAGACGGGTTGCTCTAATAAAAAGAAAAGCTGAAAATTTATTTCTAAGTACACCATGAAAATGTTTTTCATAAAGAATATAAAAACTTATCTTAGTAAGAGTTATTTGTGTAAATGTCCAATGCTAAAAGGCTTATTTTCACTGTAGGGCTAATCTAAACTAAGCTTCAGATGTTGCCCATAGTTGCACTGGGTCTCTGTGCCTGAAATTTTGTCTTCTTTTTCCAGCTGAATCAGTTGATCTGATGAAAGATATTGCTTCTCCTTAGAGCTTACCTTGCTAGTTTTGTAGATATCATAAATCTTATTGAGTGTTTCATCCTGACCTTTCTGTGGAGGTAAAAGTATCTTGGATTCAAATCTAGATTCCTGAATACTTTTCTTGTAGATAATGTGATACATTTAGTTTTCCACATTGTGCCTGGCCAGCACAGGATTAGCATGGCATTAACTGATTGCAGGAGGATCAAGTAAGTGGATTAGAGCTGCTTCACAACCAAGAAAGTTGATGATCCTGAAGGCAAACTCCCTCAACTGGGGACATGAGATGAAGAACAGAAAATTTAATGAACTCCTTTGAGAAATGGGGAAAGTCAGACTATGTCCTTTTTTCCCAGTGTATTCCAGTTATCTCTTGGGATAACTATATTTTAATAGAATGCCAACTTTATTTTTAATATGATCCTTGAAATTTCTTTTAAGCCACCTAAAATGTCATGGCTTTTTCCTTCATCAATCAAAACATATTTTTTTTAACTGTGGGATGTTTGTTCAGTAGAGCTTGCTGTTTTTCTTTCATTGATTTTTCTTTTTAACATGCAGTTGTTGAAAAGTTAATTTTGAGTTTAGTCAGCTTTGTTCAAGATGCATTGCTATTCCAAGTAGAATTTGTGGTATGTTTTCTGCAGTCCAGTGTAAGGGATGTAAGGCATGATGGATGATGTTTGGAATGGAAAGATGAATGAATGCAGTCATTACCTGCTGCAAAGCTGCTCTCTTGATCTGAAAAGAGAAATCCATTTCTTTGTTAATTCTAGATAAGGAATTTACAGCAACACAGTGTTGGAAAGAAATTGCATCTGAAAAGTAATTTTTTATTTAGACTTAGGACTAAGATGAGTTTTGTGGGTTTTGTCTTTTAAAAATCTTGTGAATATTAAATCATTTTAGAAGTGTTGGTAAAGGGAGTGTGTTTTTATTTTGACTTTATGGTCATTCATTAATCTTTCTATGCAAAACTGGCATTTCTTCCCCTGGAAAACTTTTCTCCTATCTGTATTAGTGTTGCCCACCCAGTGTTAGTAAAAACATTTACTGGTATTCCTACTTTTAGCACTGGTTGTTCCTGCTTTTTATTGCTGCCTAGAAAGGCCCATTGAGTCCTCAGTCACAGTGTCAGGTTGGGGCAGACATGGGAGATTGGCCAGGGGCAAAACCTCCTCACCAGAAGTGATGCAGCTCTGGAACACCAGTATGGCAACACATGGGAATCTATACACACAGTTTATTTTCTTCGTGTTCCTTCTCAGTTGTGTGGGTGTATTTGGTCATGAAAAGCATCATAATGTTTGAGAATGGAAGATACAAATGAAATAGTATCTCTTAACACCACATCCATTTGCATGCTAAATTTAAATACTGCAGTTGTCTGCCCAGTGACTAAATTAGCGTGGCTTGAAATCAGAATGAAAACTGCAGGTTTTTGCTGTAAACCAACTCAAACATAGGATCTCTTCCATGGCAAATACTTGTTATAAGTTAGCTTAAATTCTCAGCCAGCATGAACCTGCATAGCTCCTGATTCCAGATGTAGCTTTACACCAGCTGAGAATCTGGCCCAAATAACTTTATGCTTCCTGTCCTAACAGTGCCATGTGGTAAAGAAGCAATAACAGCCTTACAGGTAGGCACAACATCAGGCCTCAGAGCTTCTGGAGAAAAAACCCCATCTCTTCAAACAGTTTGAAGGTTAAAGAAGTAAAAGAACCCTCATTCAACAGTACAATTCTGAAAATACAGTGACAAATAGGATAGTACACTAACAGCTTCATTCTGAATTGCTGAGTGCAGGCAAATTTGGCCTCTATACCTGCAGATTAAGTTGTTGGTCAATATGATTACCTTGCTGATAGCACAGAAATCTCCCAGAGAACAAGCTGTACCTGAACTACCACTCAAATCCTGACAGGTTCCCCCACACACCTCTCCACTTACATTTACACTTTCATCCCCCTTTAACTTTTCTGGTACTCCTTGCCTGTGAGGGGCAGGAATACATGAACTCTGCATCTCACACAAGGGAGTATCACAAAGACCTGGGAGCTTCCCAGGGTGTAGCACTACTGGCTTGCTAGAGGAGCTCCTGACAGTGACACTGATTTTGGGAGGGTTCACTGTTGCTCTCCAAGAAACAGATCTCTAACCTTCATGGCTGTAGAGAAAAACATTAAGCCTGAATTCCCAACAGCTGAAAAAAAAAAAAAAAAAAAAAAAAAGGGGAAAAAAAAAANAAAAAAAAAGGGGATAAAAGAAAGGAACTCCATTTTTAGGTCAAAGGGGTTTTTTTGTCTTACTTTCTTGCTTTCTCTTCAGCTGTGACTGAACCCCAGGGCTGCTGCTCTGTGAACAAGAAGTAGCAGCTGGTGGCAGCAAGGGAAACTGGGGTGAGCTGGGCCTCTCCTTTCTCTCCTCTTCCCTCTGTCTATCCACACCTGCAGGCAGGGTATGGGGTAAGAAGCCCCTTCCAGCCTCCCACAGCTGCAGAGTGTCAGGGCAGAGAACTGGAGGAGGTCAGTGTGGAGCTGTGCATGCCAGCATTGTGGGGACCACATGAACGTGACTGTAAGGTCTGGCTGTGTGTCCTCAGACAGGAGAACATGCTGCTTCCCAGAGGTGCTTTTGTCCATAGTAAGCCAAATGCCCTCTTTCAGAAAAGCCTTTCAGACACATACCCCCAAAAAGGAAATAGGAAGTTTTGAAAGGTGGGATCTGAGGAGAGGAAGTGACTCATGGGCTCAAAGAGAGATGGGCAGGGAGTGACAGCCAGCCAAGGCAGCAGAAGCGATCCCCAACTGTGCCGAGTCGTGGGAATGGGGGTGAGGAAGGAGCCTGAGGCTGGGGAAGCTGAGCTTCAGGAACAGCTACAGTCCTACGCTTGCCTCTGGGCATAGGATTTTTAATGCATCCCACCACAGCCGGCTCCCAGGCTTACCAGTAGGCCTGGCTGCACTATGCCTCTGCCTTGGAGGTGACTCCAGCTGCTGTCCCAGACAGCAGAGTCCTGTTGGACCCCACAGGTTCCAGCCACTGTGCCTGTAGCCCCTGGCATGCCCACCCTGTGCCCCCTGGGGTGGCCACCCTGCCTTCCCCACCTGCATGGGCACACCACCACCTACCATGGCACTCCAGCCTTGGATGCAGCCCTTCTGGGGATGGTCCGAGGGAAAAAATGGTGTCTGCATTTTGGGTGAAGAACATGTGATTTTTGCCCTGGCTTTCCATTTTGCAAATAGCTATCTTTTGTCACATTAAAGCAGTAAGAGCAGATGTGGATTGGGTTTTATGGGGTTTCATCAGAGATGTGGCGCAAGAGTCATGTTTGAGGGTTTTGCACTGGTCCCTTGCAGAAAACTTTGCCAGGGTGGACTTAATCTCAACTGATGGGATGCCCTTTTTTACCTGATGCAGGTATGAGCATTTTTCCTTCATCCTCTTCTGCACTTTGTAATCTGTGTGCCCTCTGGTAGAGTGGAGTTTTCTCTCCTAATGAGGAAGCTCTAGCAGTCAGGACTTTGTGAACACTAAACGAGGAATTTCCTGGCTTTCAAACAATTTCCCCCCTTAATGATGATGTTCTAATAATATCCTCTTTTTTTTTAATTAACTGATCTCTACTTGATCCCTCATGTGCAGAGTACTCAAATAATAAACTGGCTGCAAGTCTGTGCTGTGTCTCCTAAAAGGAAGTGAACCAGAGATAACATGATGTTACCTTTTGTTCCTTTTATTTATTTTTCATTTAAGTATCTTTATTGAGTTATCCTGTGGACCAAGTAAGGTAGATCAGATAGAGTGCTCATTTTAAATGAATTAGACCCTTTTTCTGTTGAGATCAGTAGTGTTACAGAACTCACTGGTGTAGTCAAGATGTGCACTGTAGGAATATTACCAATCCAAGTTTTACTGGCTTCTTCTTTGTGGCATTGACCAGTCTATTTGTAATGTGCATATAAACAGAACTGCATATTAGTCAAGCACTTTCAGGAATTGTTTAAAGCAACTTCTTCCCCAGAGCACTACAGTGTTAGAACTGGGAAAGAACTGTTTCCTCCATTGCTGAGGTCATAGGAGAAAAACAAGTGGTAAGAGTTTGCTGTAAAAGCTGAAAGTAATGCTCTACAGTTACATCTGTAAAAGATGTAGGCAATTACATTTACATGTACTTCCAGAACCGGTGTTGAAGTTTGGTTTGAAAAATGTTGCAATTAAAACCTGTGACAATTTATCAAGGGAAAGATGTATACAGAATCACAGAGTCATAGCATGGTTTAATTTGGAAAGGACCTTAAAGATAATCTAGTCTCAACACTGCTGCCATGGGCAGGGACACCTTCCACTAGACCAGGGTGCTCGAAGATGTTTTTTCTTCTCTGCCCAAAATAAAAAGGAGCCGTCTCGTAGAGCCTCTTCTGAGAGCTAATAAAGGTTAAGAACCAATTCTTGGCTAAAGCAAATGGAGCTCATCTAATCTTCATTACTTTTACTTGGTTGTTCAAAGAAACAGTGTTTTCATGTGTCAGGTCCTGCTATCAGATCTTATCTGTTGTTCATCTTCCTCTAAGGCTTTTCTGCAAACTAAACTTTTAATTTTTTTCCCGTATCTATAAAACTAGGACATGCATCCTGAAAATACTGACCTGGAAAGGGGAAACAAATTATATGCCATTTCCTGTATCATGCCAAACTTCCTGGGCTTTTCCTAGGATCTACTTTGGTTTCAGTCAGGTGCTTTTGAACTTCTGGAAGAACCTTCATATAAGGCAATAGTAGCAAGAAATCATGACTTATACTTGACATTTTTAGCTTTCTCTGGACAGAGCGGTCTGGTAAACCTGTTGGGACCATCCACATAGTTCCTTATTTATTTTGTTTTCTAGTCAAGGTAGCGCTTAGCTGGATCAATCAGTGACCAGCTGATGGAAAGCCAAATAAGTAGCAAGTCCAGTACAGATTTTGAAGTGCTTCTCTGTGATAGTCATGCAATCAGTGCTTCATGACACTGTGCTCCTCACCCTTTTATCCAAAGAATCAACTTTTCCCCAGTGGTTACCTTAGCCATCAGCACTTATAAGGGAGTAAACAGTGGCAGTCTTGAGAAGCAGCCCTGAGGCCAATTTATAAATAAATTCACTTATGGTTTATGTACCTGATAGTGTTAAACAGATGCAGCAGTGGAGCTCAACAGTATATTCCTAAATGATTATGTATTGTATGGTATATGGCTGCCTACATAATTTCATCCCCACCTCTAATGTGTATCTTTTGGCACGCTCAGACTATTCTGAGTTGTATTATTAATTGTCAGGACCAAATTTTAAATACTCTTCTAATATAGTTTTATGTGGTTCACCCATCACTGTCCAGAAATTTTGCATCTATGCGGATCTTGGTGAATGAGCAATTAGTGTTGCAGTGTAAAACAGCTTAACTCTTACCCGGTTTTTTAATTGCCGACTCCAACGAGCCTTTACTTGTATTTATGAGAGGTGTGGGGCTCCCTCTGGTGGTGTTTGAAAACCACAAAGCTTGAACAGAAAGTAAATCAAATAAACAAAACTTTTGTGCATCAGAAGTTCTTATAACTTGCAGAAGGTTATATGCCTAATTCCTTCTCTGTTTTTCACCACACTTATTTTTGAGCTACTTTTTTATAGAGGTCTTTTACTATGGTGATTTATCTTGAGAGAGGGAAAGGCAAACTGATATTTCAGAGAGCAGCAAAGTAGATAATTCATTAATGTGCTTTCATTAATGGTTTCACAAACAAAACCTGCATGTGTCTGTTAGTTTTTCACCTATTTCTCGTACTAGTTCTTCAGCTTCTGCAATGGATTTGAAATTAATCCATAGCTATTTACTGTGGAAAAATATGGTTGAATTATTTCATTCTTGATGGCTACTGTGAAAACTAGGGATACCACAAATGGAAGGTCAGACCCCGCTCTCAAAAATTTTCATTTTCTCAATGTAACATTTATGCCTGGAGGCTGAAAGGAAAAGTAAAATAATAAAACATTAACTCAACAACATATTTCTCTTTCTCCCCAGGCTCAAATACACGTCTTGCTGATGAAAAGAGAACTTGTATAGAAATGTTCTGCATTAATGCACAGTTAATTACAAGCATGCAAAACACGCAAGGTGAAAATTGCTTCTGATCATCTTCTGCTTCTGCCAGCATCAGGGTTGGTTTGCAAGCAGCCCGGACGTGGGCTAGATTTCAGTGCGGGTGTATGCATGGGGGCTGTGGCTCAAATTCTGCAGATGGGATGCTTGGGTGCTGATTGTGTATCTGCTGCAGCCAGGTGACTGCTGGAGCACAGAAACGTCTCCAGAACAGTCCCCTCACCCCTTATCTTTTACTACCAACACTTTTTCTTCCCTTTTTTTCTTTTTTTTTCTTTTTTTCTCTTTTCTTTTTTCTTTTTTCTTTTTGTGTTCCCCCCCAGGGCAATTTTATGATGCCTGGACAGGAAAGCAGGAAACTACCTTTGATCTCTGGGAGTTCAGACGTATTGTGGTTATACTTCCTTTAGATTTTCCTGCCTTCCTAAATAGAAAAGCTTTTCTTCCCTCTTTTTTTACCCCCAATACTTGTAGGGAAGGAAAGAATGGAAAAAGACAGAGAACTGAGAAAGTTCTACCTGGGCAAAGGTGTGTGATTGTGTTCAAAATACCTCTAAATTACTTTAAATTTTTGGATGACTAACTTGATCCTTCTGTCCCACTTGATTAAAATTCAGGAAACAAATCAGTTGAATAAAAATAACATTACTTCCACCTTTTTTATTTTGATTGTATTAAGTAGACATTATTGGATAATTTGGTCACTGGCCATAGGAAATTGCCATTTAACTTAATATTAGAGTCAAATTCAGAGTCAGAAGAAGGCTCCAAATCAGCCTGTGTCACATAAAAGGGATGCGCAAAATCCTGGCCCTGTGTCAAAAATGGAAATGATCCCATTTTATTCCATGAAACCCTGATTTTTACCCAAATGACTTAACTAAAAGTCTTGTTGTTCAGCTTCATATATATAATTATATTTCTGAAATCAGTTGGTAGATTCCATCAGGTGGCCCCCTTATTCTCAGGGCGTCAAAGGTGTTACTTACCTATTACAATTAGGAAATGTGGGTTTGGGGATTTTCTAAAATTTATTTTTATTAATAATAACTTATTCCACCTAAGGAATTTGTTCAGTGTTGAAAGTCTCTGTCCTGAGTGCCAGCAAAGGGCTCAGTCCTGCAAGCTCCCATCCAGCAAGGTACTTAGGCATGTCCTTAATCTCAAACATGGGTCTCATCCCCAGGACTTCACCAAATAGAGGATAAAGACCCTGCAGATGCGACCCCCCAAGCCTCCTCTCCATTGGTCTTCCGCAGAGCTTCCATAGATTTGTTATAGTAATATGGTAAGAATTAAGCCAATGGCATTTAAGGTATTGTTATAAAAATACTGCACAAAGATAATACATGCTGTATCATACAGTGTATCAGCTTTCAAACCAGGCAAATGAAGTTTTCTGCAAGCTTGAGCTCCTTTGTTTCTTCATACAAAAGGGAACACTCTTGTAGCATCTTACGTGGTTTTGATTATAGCATTTGTGATTCTTTAAATATTTATTATTCAGCAGTTGAGAAACTTGGTGAAGGGGAACTTCATGAATATTTATCGTGGATCGAGTGTTCATGTGGGAAAAAAATGAGGTACTTTCTCCTATAGGGAAGTAGTACCTTTGCATAAAATCTGCATCCTCAGTTCAGCAGAGCATCTTGTTCAGGACAATTACTGAGAATATATCCAACCTTACACAGATATCCAAGTTTCTGTAAAAGTTGTCTAGACTCCCCCAAATGCATAAAGGCTGTCCTGAATTGATGCCTGTTCCACATAGCCCATGAATCACTTCAGCAGTATTAGATGTGCCACTCAGCATTCACAGCATGCAGCTCTCCAGAAGACAGGCAAGTAAATGCTCCCTTCACCACCTTAAAGATTTATTTGCTTTGGGGTGATTGGCAGCAGTGTCATGTAAAGCACTACAGGGCAAATTCCATTTCATTAAATAATTATCACCTATGACCAAAAAATGTACCACTATGTGTGAACACAAATGTAAACTCCCCAAATTCCCTCCACTTCCTCCTTTGCTCTGTTAATTTCTCTTTCATATGCAAGTGACACAATTACTGACTTTAAACTAAAAAGGTTCCAGGGTAGGGATGGTACTCAGAACTTAAAATACTATGTGCTGATTAAAATTTTTGTACAGCTTATTTAAAACAGCTTCCCTGAGAAGAAGTGGAAAGTGCATCACTCAATGGACCCCGAGCAGTTTTCAGCAAATTCAATCCCACAGAACATTTCCTAGGAAGAGGCAGAGACTGAAAAAGGATTGTTTCTGCCTCCTACTGTGAATAATTAGGGTCTCTTTTTGTGGTCCAGTTTTTCCAGGCTCTATCTGGGCAGATTTCCCAGTGACTTTAGTGCAATTAGAACTGTTACAAAGACTTGCAGGACAGCTTCCAGTTCTCTGAACAGTGAAAGACAATGCAAATGGTGTGTACCTCATAAATAAATATGATCAACCGCTAGAGGCATGGCCTGTGATTTAAGTGGGTGCCCAGGGTCAGGGCAGCACAGCTGGGCACCACTGGCTGCTTGCTGTGACTTGGGATCATGCCTGCCCTACTATTATGGTAAAAACATACCTGCTGATATTAAGATGGATAAACAGAAAAATCTAGGCCCCACAGATGCCAGTGAAAAACCCATCATCTCTTCCCCACTTCCTCTCATGGCTGCACGTGTTTTCTGTGCTCTTGTGCCAGCCACCCTTTATAAAGACAGTGGAGGAGTAGATGGGTCTGGCTGAGGGGATGAGGATCTCCTGTGATGCTGCACTGCCACCCTCAGCTGACACTCAAAACATCAGTGGCATAGAGTGAGATAGGAGGATACTTGTAGGGAAAGGTTGGCTGGATTCTTTAGCTGGACTGGTCTTTCTTGATAAGTTTCTTGGCTTTATTAACTTTGTTCTTGTTTTAGGCACTTACTTGCAGGATGAAGGTCTGGCACAGCAACTTCTGTCATCCAGGGGAGCCCTTCTTCTGACTTGCAGAAAGAGAGGTAGTGTCTTCATTTGTGAGTTTCACTTCCTTATTTTCCGAAGTTCTTTGTCCAACTCAGTCTTCAGACACCTTCCAAATACCACCTGGTTTACCAAGGCTGTGCTAAAGGAAAAGTGATTCCTGATACTGTGTGTATCTGCTTGACTGGGCAGTAATTCTGGATTTCGGGCAGGTTTTTGCTAAAAATGGCATCACTTCACCTTGGTCAGTATCTTTTGCTGCGATTTCTCCAAACAAGCTTGACCTGTTGAAATGTAGTGTTTCTCATACTAGCTTCTCAAACTAGTGAGGCTGTTGCTATTTCAGGTGGCTTAAAAATATGTGCACAGTTTGTACTTTGAATGTTTAATAAGCTTAAAACATGAAATATATAATGCAGTTTGAACTTTCTAGTGTTATTTCATCACCAAAAAAGCAAAGTCTTGAGGCTCAGCAATTGCCTTTGTCAGAATGTAAATTCCAGCTTGTAATACCCAGGCTGTATGTTTCAGGAAATCAGTATTAACCTATTAGTATGCAGTTTTCCTTGGAGAAGAGCCATCTTCACACTGAGCCTGTATTCCTGCTTCAAACCTTCCTGTCACTGTTCCGTATCCACGACCCAGCCTAAGGCTGCCTTTGACGGTTCTCCAGCCATTTCCTGCATACTGCACTAGCACTAATTGAAAATTTGGGTGGCCTTGCTTATTTATTTTCCTGGAATGTAGTGGGTTATATTTTCATGGCACTTTCTCAGCAGTGCAACGTTTCAATTTCAAAACCACTGCAATATGAGGAAAAGTAACCCCCAAAATTAAAAAAATAACAATAAAAAGCAGCATATCTTTGATTAATTTTTACAGTAGTTCTTTTGTAAAAATATATAATGGAAAAAGAATTCAATATTGCTTTTGTCTCTCAAGATCAGAGGCCTGAGAAGCAATTTAAATACATGTACAAGATGATTGCATGCAGACACAATGAGGCATGAAACTTTAAATGTACACATGCCATGGAAATGAAAAGATAATATGAAGTGTGTTCTTTGCAAGTCTTGCAGAGTTCAATAGCTGCATAATGTGTGTGGAGGGAAAAGAGAAACAGCCCCCCTGTACTCTCCAGGAAGATTCCAACTATGTCTAGATGTGCCATTGGCACTAGCATTGTGCTTTGCCTCCCTGGATTTCTGCAGGAATGCAATTCCACAGCAGACAGGGTTAGTATGTCACATTACCTCCGTGCTTGGAGATGCATATGCTTGGGCATGAGTACCTGTTGTAAATTTCAAGTTTTGCTTAAAAAAATTCACTGATCCCTTGACATAATTTCAACTTGACATAATTCCAACTCTAAATAATTCTTTTCTCTTCATGCCTAATTTTTTATGGTGATTTTTTTATTGTGTGTGCAAAAATTAAAGGTTGGCACAATCCTATTAATTGTTTTCCTAATACACTAAGTGAAACTATTGAAGTCTTCTGCAAATTATGTTTTGTTCACAGAATTCAGGCATAAGGAAATGTTTAACAATAAATGTACAATTAAGGTGCCGATCTGTATCTCAGAAATTATTTGGAGGAAGACTGAACTGAAGATAGAGTCTGTTTTTACCTACAGGCACACATCTTTGGATTACCCAACTGTTTGAATTTACAGATGTTCCAGAATGGAGATAAAACTGGATGCTGAAAGGAAAAGAAAGTTGAAAAAAATAAAACATCTGTCCTATTTCTGAGTTTTCAGGATGCTATTTTGGGGTTTTATCTTTAACTCTGACATTTGGAGGCTTTTGAGTCAAGCACCAAACATTTTTTGCAGTTTAGTGAAGTAACAAAATAAGCAGGGTGGGGTTTTTTGGTTGGTTGGTTTATTGTGGGGTTTTGTTGTGGCATTTTACTTTGGGTGTTGTTGTTGGGGCTTTTGAGGGGTTTTGGTTTTTTAACAGAAGCAATCTCAAATCAAAATGTCAGCCCAAGCATTTCTCCATATTTCCATTTCCTGCTTTGAAAAGTCAGGATCTCCCCACTGGAGAAGTTCAGATTTTAACTGGACCTTTTCAGCCTATTCTGAATAGTACTTCCAAAATGCCTCATGATACATTTCCCAGTAAGAAGGTTGATTTTGGCAGTTAGAAAGTGCCCCAAGCTAAGGGTTGCATAGCAGGCGATCAAAGTGTATCTTGTGTGTGCATATTGTGCCTCATTACAATTAACAGTGAGTTTTGGTTCAGCTGGATATTAAAAATTCCCTGTGGTGAAAGGCTGAGAGAACTGGGATTGTTCTGCCTGGAAAAAAGAAGGCTTTGGGGCAACCTAATTGCAGCCTTCCAGTACCTGAAGAGAGCTTACAGGAATGATGTGGCAATGCTCTTTACAAGAGCATGTAGTGACAGGACAACAGGGAATGGGTTCAAATTAAAAGGTTTAGATTAGATAATAGGAAAAATTTCTTTTCAGTGGGAGTGGTGAGGTACTCAACAGGTTGCCCAGGGAAGTTGTGGATGCCCCACCCCTGGAAGTGTTCAAGGCCAGATTGGATGGGGCTCTCTGCAACCTGGTCTAGAAGATGTCCCTGGCCTTGCCAGGAGAGTTGAAACTAGGTGGTATTTAAGGTCCTGTCCAGCCCTAATCATGCCATGATTCTCTGAAGGGTAACACAAGTGAGTAATTGAGCACTTCGCTTTTTTATTTACAGCTGGTTAATTTTGTCTTGTAAATGAGAGCAGTAATCAATTGCGAAAGATGGGTTGAAATGGAAGAAGACAGTGTTCCTCCAGCCCTGTCTCTCCTCCATGAGGGTTTCTCTACCTTGTTGAGGGCACAATCACACCATCAGCTTGGCATTTGGCACAACTGAGACACAGCACAGAGCAGAAGGGATCTTGTGGTGGGCACATGGGGCACTTTTAGAAGTGGGTTTGCTGCACATAGAGGTTGTATCTCTTACAATGCTGAACCGTAACCAGCGATTGTCACCTTCACAAATGACCACTACTAACTCCTCTAATTCTGATTTTGTATTTTTTTAATGAAAATGCCTTTACAGAAAAGACCAGGATTTCTGTCAGATCATGACTGATATGGTCTTTCACTGCAGCTGATAGCTTTGGGAAATGGACAGATGGAATGGAAATTATTCTAGACAGTTTTCATATGCCGTCTTTTTTTCTGTACCTAGAAATACTTGCACAATCAAAAAAAAATTGTTTAATCCTGCTGCTTGCTCACAACTGAATCACGACACAGGTCCTAAGTAGGCAAATGTAACAATATCAGCATAGAAAGCTAGCCAGTACATAGCAAGAGCAAACACAAGCCTGCTGTTGAAACTTGAAAGTTATGCAGAGCTGTAAGGTACCTTATGAATGTGCCTAGTACATCCTGCCTCTTAAGGAAAGACTGACTGTAGCTCCAGGAATGGCATTGTTCCTGGAGGTGCTTTAGCCACTTCTTAAAGGCTTCCAATGAACAAGGTTCCATGGATTCCCTAAACAATCTATACCAATATTTCATTGTCTTAAGTAATAGAGTTCTTCCTAATGCCTTTGCTATAGTGTCTCCTATTCACTATCCTGTCCCTCTCAGATATGGAACACTGACTCTTAACCACTGTGGTGCAACTTTTATCAGGCTTTCAGAAGTGGTTGAATATTTCCCACAAGCAGTATTAGGGCGTGCAAACACTATTATTATTATTGTTATAATTATTGTTGTTGTTTTTGTAGTTGTTATAATTATTATATAATAGTAATGTACAAACAGGACAAAATATTAATTATAAATTTATTCAGATATTGACCATATTTTAAAATGTGTGTCTCAAAGAATAAAGTGAGTCAGGGTCTCAGATATGAGCTGGGGTCTGTATTAGTCTAGGTCCAACAGACTACTTAATGTGCATGTATAATTTTAAGTATTTGAGCTCAGTACTTTTGGTAAAGTGAATAATAGACCTGAAAGTGTTTTCAAGTTAATGGCAACTCGTAAGTGCTTTCTTGGATCACAGCCCAAGAGCTCAGCACATTGCAGGGCTAAATACAGATTTAACAGTCTAAATTTAGGCCTCTGTGCTTTAAAACATTGACTAACATTCTTCTCAGAAATTTCGGTGGAAATTGCTGAAGATCTGGAGTCAGGGCCAAACACCCCTTAGACTTCTGTGTCTAAGAATAAATGCACTAAGAAACACTAAAGACTAGAACTGTTGTTCATTAAAATCAAATATTGCCATGTGTTTCATGGGTTTCAGATGAAGCTGTCTGATCTAGGACCTTTGATCATACATTTAAGGCACAGATCAAGATTCACATTTTAATATTGTTTGTCTGAGATACTAAAATATTTTTTGTCTCTAAAAGGAACTTCATAATTATATCTAATTGGCCTGGGTTAGGCAGGAGGGGTCAAAATCTAGGAAGTGACCTATGCTGCAGGAAGTAGTACAACTTCCTTCCTGAGAGAGAGAGAGCCAATAACCAGGTAGTTTTAAGTATTTATATGTAGGTAAACCAATTAAAACTTGATCCACCTTCAAGGAAAAAAAAAAAAAAAATATANTAATGTATGGAGGAATAGTCCAAAGGGGGGCTGTAATATTCTAACAGCAGCCAGTGAGCCAAAGCACCTGGGTGGAGATGAGTAGGTTCTGGACTAAGTGCAGTCTGATGAGAAGCTTGAGCAGAGACACAGAAGATGCTGTGAGCTGTCCCTGGCCCTGGGGAATACTGGTGAACTTGTGTTGCCAAAAGAACCTGTGTTGCTAGGCACAGAAGAAGGGGATTTTCTTCATTGCTGCTGTAGAATTGCTCATCCTTAAAAGGGTACCCCGTGGACTGTCATGACCCCCCTGTAGTAGCTGTGGGAAGGCTACTGGTGTGGGGGAAGGGGTCCTCCACAAGCAGCTCTTTCCTCCTGGGCAGGTGGCTGGTGGTGAGGCTGAAGACCCATAAAAAACTGTATTTTCTTACAGAAAATCCATGGTATAAGCAAAAGAGACTTCTCTCCCTAAATGAACTAAGACAAAAGCTATTTCAGAGGTGGTAAAATGACTAGAGGTCAAAATGCTGTCTTTTTATGTGTTGTCAGGGGGAAAGAAATAGAAAGGTTGGGGAGGAGGGGTGGTCTGAGAAGTTTGTTCTGGTTCCTCTTGTCTTTTTTTCTTTGTCTTAGGTTTATTAATAAACTTTCTTTATATTCTATAAGTTTTGAGCCTGCTCTGCCTACTCCTAATCCTCATCTCCCAGCAAACATCAGGTAAATTTTGGTAAGTGTGCTGGCATTTAGCCAGAAACTTGAATTGGTGAACTGGAACCACTACACTAATTGATGTAAAATGCAGCCTCTTGGTCACAGCATAATTGTGACACACATTTGAATGTAGATTATCTAAAAAGTTAAGTTTTGAAAAACCAATTATACTTGGCCCAGATTTCAAAGTTTATCTATCTCCTTTTTACCACTCTCGTCCCCTTTTTCCAAGCCCTGTTTGGAATTTTCCTTTTCTTTTTCACCCTAAGAGATTCAGAGATCAGTTGGTTAGGAGGAACAAAAGAGGAAAGAAGAAGGGAGAGACAGACAGGGAAAATTATGAAGAAAGAAAAAAAAGCAAACAAGAAGGTATTTAGTAATGGATGGAATCTTTATTTGTAAGATTAAGCACAAGAATTCCTGTATCATTTCCTTCAAAATAAATACAGTTTTGCAGAGACACTGAATGGGGCAAGTTAGGGAAACAACTTGGTTCCATCAAACTGAGTCAAACTGATAATTAAATAATAGTTCGTGGTTACTCAAATTAATTTTCACTAGGAAACATTAGGAAGTGTTGGCTGCTACTGGAGCAGAGATACGCTGCCTTCCAGTGGAGGGGAACTGGGGTGCTCAGGCAGCAATGAACAGTCCCATGGGTACAGTCAATTCAGAACAGGAGATCTGATCTCTGCCCTCAGACAACATGATTTCAGAAGTCTGAAAAAATATGTGATGAATGGCTTTTCCCTGATTATTTCCAAAAATATGGAAATTAAAGCAGTTGTGCCAGAGTTTATTCTTGTGGAAAAGGGAAACAGAACCTCACCTGAAATTTGAAGGACAAAACCTGCCAAATAGCCTTTGAAGTGGGATTTCTGTTTTTGTTTGTGAAGGAAGCATGGCAAAATTTTAAGTTGGTTTAGATTTCAGCTTTTCCCTGTCTATTGTTTTACAATAGCCACATTACAGAAAGGCTGGTCCCAAGAAGTATTTAAACTGATGCAACTTAGTAGTGACACCCTTGACAGAGCTGTGGTATGCAGCATTCAGTATTTTTAGCTGCACAAAGTAATTTAGTAATTTGTTTCATTGGTGCTGTTTAGAGAAACAATGCCTCTGGGTCAGTAGTTCACAGATTCCTTGGATAAGTCTTGAAAGGGAAGAATTAGGGTGGTGTTAGCCAAGAAAGTAAAAGAGTGAGAGAATTTTGTTTACTGTTGGAAATGGTTGAAAGTGCAAAGACTATATTTTTTGTTTGATGTGGAAAAAGTAACTGTACGTGTTCTGGAAGAAAACTCAAAATATTGTGTGCATTAATTTCTATGTTGTTTCTCTTGAAGCATACCAGAAATCATCTGGGAGAAAACACTGATCAGTAAGTTGTTTCTTTCTCTTTCGGTGAAGATAAATATATTTCACTTCATAATGAAAGCTTCTGGCTTAAGCTCCCAGATAATGGTCAAAATGCTGCCAAGGTCAGGGAATTTCTTTCTGTACCTATGCCTTAAAAAAAGAAATAGAACCAGAAGATTTAAGTAGATCAGTTCCTGGATGTTGGTTTGACAACACAGATTCAGGTGATTTTCAGTTTAGGAGGACGCAGAAAGCAGCTGGTCTTGGGAGCAAAATATAATGCAGGAAATCTGCTCAGAAATTGAAATATCTGTATGAATTTTTTATAAAATCTATGGTAACTGCTAGAAACCAGCATCTACAGGGATGTTCCATTGACAGATCAAGAAAAAAAAGGGAAGTGGAACCAATGAGGTGAAGAAAGGTTGTACAGTGATTTGTTAGAGCAGGCAAGGATATCTTAGGCTTCTTGGCTCTGTTCCTGGTTCTACTGCCATGGCTTTGGCAGGTTACTGATCTCCAGTTCAGAAGACACGACATGGTCATGGAAGCAGCCCTCTTAGTTTCAAACAGGATTAAGATTACATATACATAGGAAAATAGGAAGAGCTGGTGAGTTATAGATCAGGTAGGTTCAGCTTGTAGGAATTTGGAAGCAAACCATCTGTATGCATTACAAAACAGACAAATGATAATGACCATGGAGTTGTCAAGAACAAATCCTATTAAACCAATAAGACTTCCTTTTAAAGTAAGGCAATAGGTGTTACACAAAGAAGAGAAGTATTAAAAAGTCACATATTTTCATTTTAGTAAATTTTTAGGCAATGTTTCTTGTGAATAAGCAAAGACAATATATTGAAAACTCCACGGTGTCAGGAAGGGCAGGACCATTTCTGAGGAAGAGTTAGGAAAATGGGGCCATTATCAAAATGAAAGATGTATTGAAAGAGGTTTCTCAAGGTTCTATCCTGTATCTGATACTCCTTATAAAACATCTGAAGAATAGAGACTAAGCTTGATATATTTGAAGAGGACATGAAGAAGAGAGCAGATAAAACAGTGTTAGAGCACAGAATTAGAATTCAGAAGAAATTTGTCAAACTGGTTATGGGGTGGGGTTTTTATAAGAAAAACACAAAAGATGGTATTCAATAGGTGCAATAGACATAGCATCATCAGTTCCCCAGATACAGGAAGGGGAAAAGTAAACAGGATTATAGTTGCCTGGAAAAAATGTAGAGTGAATCACAGGCTAAGCACAAGTCACCACTGTTACACTGTTGTAAAAAGGAAAATGCCATACAAATGGGATAGAAACAGAAAAACAGCCTGCAAAACAGGCAATTATTTTGCCCTGCTACCCCAGGGTACAGCTTAAATTTTAGTGTTTTGGGGTTTTTTTCCAAAAGTGTTTCACCCGAATCATGCTTGGCTTGGGGAGTTGTGTTTCGAGAATGACACTGGGTGTCTGCAGAAGAGTGGAGGGGAGTTCAAGCTTGATTACCAGTCCAGAAAACATTAACTATCAGGATATTAATGGGACTGTTTGGAATAACGAGGAAAAAAGCATACATGGCCTTTAAATATGGAAAAGACAGCTACAGGGAGGAAGCAAAGAGTCTGTTCTCCAGGCCAGCAAAGACAGACTTTTCTCTAAAGGACTGAAATTGCAGTCGGGGATATATTCAGATCATAGAAAAAAGACATCTAGTGATAAGGGTAGAGAAACACTGGGAAAGATTGCCTGAGGAGATGGCAAAAGCACCATGCTGGGAAGCCTTTAAGAACAAGATTGAAAAAACAGTTATGTTACAACAAAAGAGTACTTGATCCTGTTTTAGGGCAAGGAAAGGGACCAGAAAGGGTGATTTCTTAAGGTCATATTCAACCGTATGTTCCTTAGCTTTTTTATGTTCCTCAGATTTCCCTGGTTATAATATTCACCTCACAAATTTAAACAGAAGTAGGAAGAGGTCTGGTTTGGATGTCCTTTTGTCAAAAACATTTAGGCAATAGCTGTAAGCTTGAAGGCATTCAGAAAACAGTTGTGGAAAGGCACTTATACAATGCAGGATCAAAGTTAATCCATACAGTTTGTCAAGAGAAGATGAAGGAGTAAATCTGCTGCATTTTACAAACATCTTCAAAAGGAGGATATTTCTGTTAACAAGAAGCAGGCTTCCAATGGACAGATGCTGCAGCTAGATGAATTTACCTTTTCAAACAACATTTATATTTCTATCAGTTGTTTTTCACACATTAAGGTAGTGTGGTACATTTTAGGGTAACCACTGAGAAATCTTCAAAAGTGCAATGATGGATTTGCCATTTCTCAGAAATAAATAAATAATAGATTTTATTCTTTGAAATAAAATGAAGATACCTTTTAAAAAAAACAGCTACAGAAAGACCTTGGTGTGGGAATGACTGGAGGAAATTCTACAGCTTTCAATATTCAGGTTAGACAAGATGATCATAATAATCTCCCTGGCTTTCAGATCTGTTTACCCAACTTTGTAGAGAGATGTAATGTTTACAGATCACTGTCAAATCTGCATAAATGGATTAGAAAAAGGCATGAATGAGCAATTACTCTTGTGACCTCTATGAGGTATAACACTTACTATTTACCAGGTTGTTACATTACAAATTGTCACTTCTTTCCTCCATTTTAACTGCATAGATTAATCTCTTTAACAGCATCTGGAGTTCCATAGAGTAATATATTTATATTAGCAGCATTATATATGACAGCAAATATATACTATATATTATAGTATATACATCATAAGTTATATATATGTGACATATATATATATATATATTTTAACCGCACTAGTTTTCTTCCTTTTGTTCTAAAGAGATACGTGGGGTGGTGTTTCTTTTCTCCAGAGGGTCACATCTGCAGTCAGTCACTGTCAGCTTTGTTCTGGAGTCACTGAAGGGGTAGGTGATGGTCACTAAACATCAGCTGGGGAAACCACCCACAGCAGATTCAACAAAGTGCACCACACAGGAAGTTCTGCACTGACAGTATTGTCCAGGGCCCTATGGATCATAACATTCCTGGATGCTGCTTGTGGAAATAGGAGGATTTGCCCGTGCGGATGCCTGGGAAGAAAGTACCTTTTATAAGGCTTCTGTTCTTGAAGAGTTTAGTCTCATTGTGCTGTTCTGACACATTCCCAAGGACCACAATCTGCATAAAAACACTGCTGAGAAACTTTGTAGAAACAGCAGCTTAAAATCTCTAAAGGCTAGGTGACATTTTCACAAGCAAAAGATCTGTAAGCTTTTCCTTGGCCGATTGGGTGGTTAACATTGGGGAGGCTGAGTCTTTTCAAGTTCAGGTTCCCTCTTCATAATGATTCACCTATTTAGGGTCTTTTCACTTACAACAGAGGTGGAACACTCAATCAAATCTGCAACCAAACTGCAGTTTGGCACTGAGATTTGTCACTTGAACTAAATCTGAACTCACAGTTGTTTATTACAAAACCTTCTGGGTAGACAATTCCCTTCATTAACTCCCACAAAAGTCAATTTTGGGCACAAATATCCACTCTGAGAGGGCACTGGGCACTTGGAGGGCACCCAGGTATGCAGTATGTGCTAGGTGGGTCCTTCTGCATCCACCAAACCTCTCAAAGAGCAGTTTTCTTTGGCCCATCTGATGACAGGCGTTCAGTGAGAAAATTCAATCAAGCTGTCGTGGTGGAAAAATATAAATTTGAAATGGGTGGCAAATAGTTGCACTTTTTTAAAATCAGATGCCAACTTTACTTTTCTTGGAGAACCGAGGAGCTCATTTTCTGCATTGGATCTCAGGAGGAAACTGCAGAGTTACTAGGTACTACTTCGGAAATAATTAGAGGAAAGATAGGTACCTCTGCTTTTGTTTTTCCCCAGAAGGATACTGTGTGATGTTTTATAGAGAAGAGGAAAGAGTCAGAAAAGTGTTGCTTATTCATGGGATGACACATTCCAGTCTACTAATTTAATCTGAGCAGCTTTAACCTATGAAAAAAAAGTGAGGAAAATTGTGGGGTTTGGTATAAAACCCATAATGCTTTTTATGGTGCTTAAGATCTTTAAGGTTTTATGCAAGGTAATTTGTTTTCCTATTAATATCCTTCTTTGGGCTGGGTTGCCAAAACTGAGGAATGGATTCTTCTTCTCTGTTTTTTTTTTCCCTCTCATTGCTTTTCCTCTCCTTCCCGGTACCATTTTGTCTAAATTTGGCTTTTGCAACCAAATACTGAACAATACCAAGAAAAAGTGAAAAAGGAGATATCCTGACTCTTTCCATAAGGAAAAGAACCTGTGTTTAGAGTCCCCCCAGGCAGACAACAAGTTTCATCAAAAACATTTTTACTGGTTTATCCCAAAAGGAGGACAGATCTGCGTTACTCAGGACTGACAGCACTGCTTCAGTATTGGTGCCTGGGCTTTTGTCCACCACCCATCCTTCTGCATCTCCCCTCACAGAATCACAGGATAGTTGGGGTTGAAGGGGACCTCTGGAGATTGTCCAGTCCAACCCCCCTGCCAAGGCAAGGTCTCCTGTAGCAAATGACACAGGAAAATGTCCAGGTGGGTCTGGAAGGTCTCCAGAGAGGGAGACTCCACAAAGCCCCCAGGCAGCCTGCCTCGCACCCTAGGCTGAGGGTCCCCACACTACTGCTGGGTGGGTTTCTGCCCACAGGGACAGTGCTTGGGAGTGGTTGTATTATAATTTATTACTGTTGTTCACAGAATCACAGAATCTGCAGAGTTGGAAGGGATCCACAAGGATCATCGAGTCCAACTCGTGGTCCTGCACAGAACCATCCAGGAGTCACACTACATGCCTGAGAGCACTGTCCAAACGTTTCTTGAACTCTATCAGGCTGGTGCTGTGCCACTTCCCTGGGGATCCTGTTCCAGTGCCCATCCACCCTCTGGGTGAAGAACCTTTTCATAACACTCAACTTAAACCTCCCCGGCACAACTTCAGGCCGTTCCCTCGGGTCCTGTCCTTGTTGTCTTTGCCTTGGTCAAGATTGTTATTATTATGTTTTTATTTTTCTCTTTTGCTCCTCATCCACGGGGGGACCAAGTCCCGATTCTCCCCTTCAGGACCTTAACGTTGGGAGAGAGGAGGGGCGGGGCCTCTGTGAGGGGGCGGGG